>JAYKAV010002031.1:795275-843388 GCA_035582835.1 Phoebastria nigripes | reverse complement strand
CGCATTGTTATTAGTGAAATGCAGGCCCTGCTGTTACGATTGTAAGAGAACGCGTTTAATCAACAGTTACTAGATTTTATTGATTGCCGTTTTAAAAAAAAAAAAAAAAAAAAAAAGACATCTACAAATAAATCTTTCGTGAATCTGTATCAGCTGCTAGGATGCAGTGACTGACATCACTACTACCACAGCACAAGCACTCAAACAATCCCAAGCAGGCAAATCTTTTTTCTAGCAAAATAAGTTTTGTTGCTTTAATTATGAACATTATAAAATATAAACCCTCTTTTTATGAATTGGGGTTTTTTGACAGAAAAAAACCTCAAATTAGAAATAAATGACTTAAGAGGTTGTATCCAGGTTTCACTTCAACACTTACCAGTGCTTCCTAAAAAGCTTTAACAGTTACCTGCTTTGCTGTTCTATTTCCCAGTTCATCAGCTATCTTCTGCCACCGTCGGGACTCTACTTCCTCTGGTGGATACTTCAAAAGCAATTGCTCAAGTTTTTTCTAAATCAACAGGGGAAAAAAAAAAAAATACATCTTTCCTAGTAGAGGTATGAGTTGTCAAAAGATGAGTATCTACATACATGTGACTCTGAACTTCTAAGTGCTTTAAACATTGTTACACAATTTGCTTTTATTCTCATGTATGTTACCACAGCTACAAAATGGAAGCTTCCCATTACCTGTTCCTCTACAGTCCACAGCTGGTTAAAAGTTTCAGGTTTGGTCTCATCACAAAGTCGTCCTCTTATCATCTGCTCAAATACAGTATATAAAATGGAATACGTGTTTAGAAGAAGTACAGTTAGGATAACTTGATTTTAACCCTTTTCCTACCTAAGTAAAACCAAAACCAAACCAAATAAATGCATGAAAATTTGAAATAAAATTTGCCTAAACCAAAAATAAGTTCTCTGATTTGAGTACATGAATGAAATGTCATCACCAACATTAACATTTGAAGTAACAGTTAAGATTACCCACATACCCCTATGAGAAAAGAAAAAAAAAAAAATTTGAAAGTAAATTTTATAAAATTTTATCTTTACTTTTGTAACAACTACCTGTGGACGACTGTTTGTAGAACCTTCTGGACCATCACTTAAAGGCAAGACAGAGTATGAAATAGACTCTCCATCCTTCTTGGGATCCAAAGGACTTTTTGGTCTTGCAGGTATACCTACTGTAAGCAACACAAAAAAGGAATTATTAAACCTCCACACTAGTCATTTCTTTCTTGTAACGTATGCCCACTTTCCTTTTACCTTTGTCAAAAATCAGCTTCACTCTCCTGCTGTTACGTTTTCGGTTTTTGAATTCTCTCTCAAAGTTTCCAAGGCTAGTGGTGTATTGGTCCCAGGCAATCTCAGGGAGCTGAACAACTCTCTGAGGATATGGAAGACCCATATCGACCTGAAAACAAGAGTGAAAAGCAATATTTAATGCAATCTCTTACATCCAAACAAAACTACRAATCCTGAAAAGTTATGAAAATCTGATACTGCTTTTTAGCTAACAGCAGAATCCAAAATCATAATTTTTAAAGTGCCATGCAGCACACAGTCTTTTTAAGGAGAAGTTATCTTTCAGGAATAATACACAACAGTGCATGTAAAATATGCAGCGGCACGGTCAATGATGGCTTATTGAGCATAAAACTTGAAAGCGTGTATTTCAGCTGAAATCAGGTGTTTCTGATTTCAATATCCTGTCACTGTCTACCTGTCTTTTATTTTGTTTAAACATACTGTTTGCCCAGGATCTGTACCTTTCTTAACACAGAAAACTATAGGACTTGGATTTTTATCATCTGATAAACCTAAACTCCTCCCATCAAAGAAATCAATGTATATTTTACACTGATTTTGCTGTCTTCTGCCTAGAAGACAACTGTTGCAAAGCTCACCACTTTATTTAAAGGTCAACCTTAAGAGTATCATTCCCTTGGTCTGGAGACAAAAATACACCAGATACTTTCAGCTAGCATTAGTATTTCCCCATACAATGATTATCAAATGCAACACTATTACATCATGCATGCTATTAACTCATCTCAAAATTTAATGGCAGTACAACTACCGAAACCAGTGGGCTTACATCAGACCTCCATTTAAACCTAGGTCTCTACAAACCTAGCAAAAGAGCAYCATAAAATACCTACTTCATTCTTCACTGAAATACAACATGTTGCTACCAGACCAGAAGGTCAAGCGTGTTTGTCACTGGTAGACGTGGCAGCAAGAAAGTATTCAAGCTTTAAACTTTTTTTCAGTATCCCTGTTACTACAATTTATTTTTAGAGCTTGAAGAAAATGTTTCCTTATCAAAACTAATTCTCCTCCATCAGACAATATTCTATTATGTTATCCAGAACTCAGATATGTTTTCTGGCGTTCATTTTGGTTTTAGGCTATGAACTACATTTCCTGCACTTTAAAAAGCACCCTACCAAATTCACTCATAGCACAGCATTTAATTTCTCTAATGAGAAAAGTTATGAATTCTTGAGCTGATGCCTTACTATGAAGTACTTCCAGTCATCTGTAGATTTCAGGTTGTCTTAAAATACCTACATTACAATTAGAAATTTAAAGATTACATTTCTACATACCAAAAAAAGAACAGAAAGCATATCTAATAAAATCATTGAAGACCTATATCTTACAGATGTAATAAGCAAAGGGCCATTTTTGCTCAGCAGAGAAAGGATTTTAAACTCATAATGTTTACGCAAGCATATATAGAATTCTCTGATTTCTGCAGACCATGAATTACTAGTTATTAAAAAAAAAAATTCCGAGTAAGACTTAAGAAAAGCCCATTGAAATACCTTCTTCTGGAGTCTTTCCACAAATCCAATAGGATCTTTCAGTGCTTCTCTCTGGTGTCTGCCTAAACTTTCAAGGTCTTGAACTGCTTGAGTACGTTGAGCCTCGAGTACAGCAATCGTCTGTAACAGTCTCTGATAACTACAGAGACAAAGGAAAACATCTCACTAAATTTGTCTTTAAAAGTGACACCCCCCCAATCTAAATACTAGCCATGATCATCTACTAGTATCTACCACATGTCATAGCTTATCTGAAACAGTTCAAAGACATTTTTATTGAATTATATAAAAAATTATATAAAATCTATTTTAAGTAGTAGATGAATTTATATAAACCCATTAAAAACATATTTAAAACCCCCAGTGATTTCCTTTAAATGTAAATTCTATATTAGCTAAAACAATATGGTATCAGGGACAAGCTATTCATATTCTCAATAGCTATGACCAACAAGCTTTGCTTACAAAGTTAAAAAACACAAACAAATGACCTAATCTCTCTTCCACTTCAAAATCAGCTTT
The DNA here is from genome assembly GCA_035582835.1 of Phoebastria nigripes. Lineage (NCBI taxonomy): Eukaryota > Metazoa > Chordata > Aves > Procellariiformes > Diomedeidae > Phoebastria > Phoebastria nigripes. The sequence goes on along the minus strand of JAYKAV010002031.1, from coordinate 840,029 downwards.
CTTCTACCCCAATACAAATGACTCTACCACAGAATTTTAACATTTYGCTCAACCACCCACAGGGTGGACAGGAATGACTTAGAAACTGTATCTAAACATTTCATATAAGCCTCACCTTCGAGCAGAACCCAAGAATCATTTACGAAACATAACGATAAACCAAGGAGTAAGTAATGTGCAAAATAAATACATACAAAAGATATTCCTCTAAGAATACAGAAGATGAATGAATATGTCAGCATTCCCTCAAACCTGCTGTCCCAGATACACACACAGTTTTGATTTTCTATTTAACAGATACATTTGAGAGTCACTGAGGTGACTATCATACCTGTACCCAATAATGTATGCTTCCCAAACTGTCTTCTGTAAAGCTAACTCAGAGTTAGAAAATCATACAATATTGTAACATAGCCTTTAAAAAATAGGTAACAACATTTAATACCTTTTATTAGCTTTATAGTTACAGTGGTCTGCTTCAGTTTCTGAATCATGTAGTTACTCATGGGCCCTGTTGTTGCAAATTATTATGTATCAAATTAACTTTTTTCATTAAAATCTTTTCTGACATTTCATACAACCGTATTTTAGTTCAGCGCAAAATGCAACTTAACACATACTAAAATCAGGTAAGATCTATTCACTACTACACCGTTTCAGTAAATTTTCTTTCTATTCTGTTATTGCTAAAACGAAGACAAGCCTAACACGATGAATTCCACATGTATTACCGAAAAGATCCAGAGGTTACTGAGCTAATGCAAGTTTTTCAATTGACTGCACTGGTAAGTGGGTAAGGCTTTAAGTGGAGGGAAGTAAACAGCCTCAAGGTGAAATACAGGCTTTGTACCATCAAATATTTAAGTTTCTACCTAGACATTAAACTGCCTCCCCATGAAAAAGGGTAATTTTCTTTCCACTCAAACGTACTATTTGAAAACATAAAAACCAGCCATACGTTCTGAAGTTTGAAACTAAAATACTGAGCTTGTTTAAAAACAGTAAGATACAATTCTGTTACGAATTTATTATTATTTAAATTTGTCTGCACACATTCAGGTTTATATGCAACTAAGCCTAAAATGCTTGTTAAATAGGCCATTAATATTGGAACACTAGTGGAATATTTTCATTACCGGAAAAGTGCTCCAGCTTCTTCTAAACAAAATTGCATAAAGCAAGATAATTAATGGGGCTATTCTTGAACAGGCAAAAAACAAACTTCAGAAATAACTTACAAAAGTAGTGAAGGCACATCAAAATTGGCCTGAGACAATACTGCAGTTCAGATTGTTACAGGCTTACAAGAATCATCATACGTAGAATTAAGATCTTCACTTAGTTTTTACAGTATCTGATTACTGCCTAGCTTTGCGCTAGGTGGACTGACACCACTGCTTATGCAGAAGCTGCCTTGCACGCTCCAGAGAAATGAAACATAGGCAGGCTGCTAATGTGTGTGATGTAGATGCAGCTGTAACAACACAGAAGAGCTTAATGACTGGGGGAGATGATTTAATGTGGACAACAGAAAGCCTTTTGCTATCAGCAGGTGCCAAAACTTCTATACAAGACTCTGGAGTTAACTCTAGTCACAGTAACAGAGGCTCAGTAGCATACACAAAAATTTGCATCTAAGATGATGTTAAATAAATACCTGCCTTTCTTTTCTTGAGCCATTTTACCTCATTTATTCAAACTGTACTTAAGTGATTGCTTTTCCAAATGAAATTGAAAGAAAATAATAATTTCATTTAAAACATGTACATACATAGAAGCAAAAAAGCAACCAAATGTTGGCGATTTAGATGAAGTGCTAATTTAATGATAATTCACATGTGTAAAGTGGGGGAGGAAATCATCTTAATGAGGTGGCCTTAAATAATTAAGTCTGAATGGAAAGAGAAGAAATTACATTTGGGGAGAAATAACAAACAAACCAAGAATATTGAACTCCAATTATTTCCCTCGTTAAAACATTCATGTGACCTCACTGAAGTAATCACGGACTTGAAGGTAAATGGTTCAGAAGCAACACCTCTGGTCTTCATGGAAATACGTAAAATATTACAAGAACGTCAGGATCATTCAAAAACATGTCATGTGATGTTGATCTAAATAGCACTATTATAATGAAATAATTCAAGAGAGAAAAAGGGGTTTTTGAGCAAACTGTTCAGACATAAAGATTTCCTGGCACTTTTTTGTACCTCTGCTAAAGAAATATATTAACTTGGAGCTATTTACTTTAACTCCCATATTCAGTTTTTATGAATGAATACATTCTGAAGCCCAGGAATAAGAGTGCAATTTTATCACGTGAATATCAGAAGTATTGAAATGCACAAAAATGTGCATTTTGGGGTCTTCCATTGCCAAGAAAAAATTGAAAATACTAATCCTGAAATACATAGTTTGCATATTCCCTATTCAGGTACTTCAGATTTGCTGCAGTACTGCACTCTCTCCAAACCATTGCACGTCCCTTTAAATTCCAACATGACTTTTTAACCTACTGTATGATAATATGTCTGCATATGTTCTTTTAAGTTTTGAACCACTACTGTTTTCATAGGTTTGTACAGGCTTTTAGTTCTCTGGCCCTACATGACTAATAAAGCCAAGTATTTATCTGAAAAAGCAGTAAGCCAAATAACRCACACATTGAGCACTTTCTTGAAGTCTCCGTCTGTTCTGGCTTCCTAGTCTCAAACAGTAACATAATACTTCTGCCTCATTAAGCAAAAGACACTGTGTGCATAATTTCCAAGACTATTTAAAAAAAAAAAAAAAAAAAAAAAAAAAAAGTGGCTGACAATTTTACTATTCATCTTCCAAGATTCTCTGTAAATAAGCACAACAATTAGGATTCAAACTACCTCCTGCAGTTGCGCTAACATTCTCCAAAATTGAAAAAGCCTAATGAAGGTAAAGAGAAAGTAACTGGAACCTTGCTCACTAGTCTGCTGCAAAACTGGCTCCATCCTTCAATGAGGCAATCAAAGAACAACCACCTCTAAATTATCTAGCTAGTGTTACATAATTTTCTCTGAAAAAATCTGTGAGGAGTTACCAAGGAAAATTATTTCACATCCTCTGCCAAAACAAAACAAACTCATACAACTAAAAATCCATAATTTGAGTAAACTCAGTCAGTCATATCCTCTACACTGACTGAAGTTTCTTTCTTTTCTCAGTTCCAATTACTAAATTGTTAGCACATACAAAACCCAAAGCAGTTTTCTTTGTAGGAAAACTTTCATTCTGCAGAATGTAATTCCATGTTTCCACAATCCCCGTATTGAAACACTCTCATAATTTCTTAAATCATGTTAATTGCCAGGAATCTTCCAGGTAAATACTTGAATAATTCAGTATAGTATAGAAACTGATGCTGAAAAACCTTGATTAAAATGGGTTTTTCAGGGACCAGTATTTAAAAAAGGAAAGCCACTTCTTAAAGATTGATACTGATCAGCAGGGATTCCTGCTGATTCAGTTGTTCTGCTGCAGTGATAACTACTTCACTCTTTTGGATTGCTCCATAAAATAATTATCACATACCAGAGCCATATTTCTGGAAGTCCTGCCATAAGCAATTAGTTATTGCACTATTCACTTCCATGAACCTTGTTCTAATAGTGATTAGGGACACAGCAGCCTCCTCTCGTCTGTGATAAAGCTTGAAAATAGCGTAGCTAGTACCTTAATGAGACCCATTTCCATTTTGATCCAGTTTTCTGAGATCTACTTTCAAGATGCTTTTTTTCCCCCCATTCTTTCCATCCTGCGATAATGCTATTTACATTTCCAGATCGAAATACCCAGAGTTACATTCACAGATTTTATTTTCTTTGCATCAGGAACTAACAACGAGCTTTAGAAAGCACTATCTATATTTGGAGTCTATCTGCCCTAAGAACAGCACGTTTCTTTAGTTTACTCTTATTTTTTATACTAAATGACTTAACACTAGCCTGTACAAGAGGCCATGTCATTCAGCAGTTTTAAATAAATTCATTTCAGTATTACAGTAAGAGTCATTCAGTCACAGAGGCTGGTCCCTCCGTGGTTTCTGAAGGTTTCTTCTCCCTTCAAGAGAAGGACATACTGTACTTTAAACCTTAAGTGAATGAGTGATGCGAGAAACTGATACTACAAAATGACAATTTTAACTTTTAGGTAGCTAATTCAAATTAGTGGATGGAATAAAATAAGTAAGTGAAGCTTTTCAGTTAAATCGTGGTAAATAAATGTGAAGCATCAGTTTTGTCCTGTTGGACAATGTAAGAGGCAGACATGAAAGTGGCTGTTGCTAACATTCACCAAACATCACAAAAATGCCAAGCCTCCTCTAAAAACAAGCCCCCTACAAAGTCTTAATGCTCAAACGTTTAAGAACACATGAGGAAATTTTCTGCCATTGGTCTTATCCATAAAGAAGAAGAAATTTCATCTTAAGTATCTTTATCCAAAGTAAACTTACACACAAACTTGAAATTAGCAAGAGGTATCTCAAAACACTACTGTGCACTATTTGCTGGACTTTCCTTATCTAATATTCCAACATAATTATAATGCATTTTCTCACCTTTTAAGCTAGAGACTCGGAAACAGCAGTATTACTTCTACTCTCCCCTCAAATGAAAATAAACGGAAGGAGGTCCTTGCCAGTCCAAAGTTTAGTCCTTATTTCATCTTTTTCAACCTTACATAATCACCTCTGAAGTAATGATATAATGAACATTCTCACATTTACTTACATATATAAACTCATGCAACTTTGATYGCCTCAAAGTTTGACATAGTATTCAGACAATCTTACAGACACATAGCTAAATGTTTATTACTTGTTTTTAGCATGAACCATATATGGATTTAAAACACTTGCATTGTTATCACAATTACAATTTTTTCCCTTATTTAAATATTTATCATTGTCAGATCACTAATGCAACACTATTCAGTATTTTTTAAAAAGCTGACAATATATAAAATAGTTTTATAAAGCTAGCAGGTGACAAAGGTGACACTTATTAACAATGGAAAACTGTAGCAAGAGATTATTTGTAATGTATGTAATAAAATCAGCATACAGAGTTCCCTGTAATTTATTGTCTGGATACTCACAGAAATTACTTGAAATAAAAAAAGTGACTTTGTCAATTATACTTGCCTTACAATCATCACTTAGTACCTTGCAAAGATGTGTACTTTGATCCCTAGTTAAAAAGAAGTGAGTTATCCTTTCTTGACTGATAAAATGCTGTGCAGCTGGTGGTCATCACTTTCTACTCCCAAAACTAACTGCACTTCTACAGTTGTGTGAATACAGTTCACAGTATGATAAAAAGTATAGTAACATCAATTTTGGGGATTACAAGGTAAAAACGTGTGTGCCATAATTTAAATATTAGAAATATTGATTATTTCTTGTGCAGGTAGTATTTGTTTTAAATGAAGTAGTCGTCACTTCTCATAACAAAACATGGCTAAAATATATGTAGAAAATATATCTACCTTAAAACAAACTTGTTTTTTCTGTTTCCAAGAGCTGTGACACAAAATCGGTACGTATCAGTAATCGGGAGGATTTAAGCAAGTTTTTGTTTTATTGCCATCTACTGGCACTCTAGCAAAGTACAGATTAAAACCTGCTCTCCTATACCTAGTCATTTATCACTCTGGATTTTGGTCTACTAACAGCGATTCAGAAAAAAATCCCTTATTAGATGCTAAGCTAAGAAAGTATTGGATATTAAACATGTTATATTATAAGACTGCAAATTACTGTAGGAAAAGGGAAACCCCAGGCAGTAAGAGATTGGCTTCTTGGAGAAATCTTTAAGTCAGATCAAACAGAATCTTCTAATTTCAAAGAAGTGTTTTGTTTTGTTTGGCGTTTGTTTTGTTTGTTTCAGTTCAGAAATAYCAGATAATGCTCCCAGCTTTTAAGCTTGGCCTGAAATCTTTGCCAGTGTCATGATACAGTAATTTTGACACTGTAGATTTTCTTGCAAATTATTCTGATGTGCATCTGAGATTTTAAAAAAAAACTGTTACTGCAATAGGGGAGAGTGCTGGGATTCAATGCTAGACTTGTAGAATACACATGACAGCAATGAGGAAACAGAAGAGACTGATGACGAGTGGTCCTTCTTTGATCTCCCTTCAGAAACAGAAAGGAGTTTAAGGGCATAATCAGTAAGGGCATATATCAACTCTTGTCAGGATTTATAAAAGCACCTTTGCCTGAAGAAAGCAGCATATGGTAGGTTTTTCCTTACCTAATGCTTAGATACTACGACCAAGGTAATCTACTTATAGCCAATTCTGCAACTCACTATGAAATTGTTTTCCACTCTAGCTTAACCTCTTTACACATACTCTAATTTACTGTACTTTCTCTATCCATATTTAATATTCAGACCTTTTAAAAGACTTCTGAGATAAGTAAATAATTAAACTGCATCTCCATTTTATACATGAAACAACTAAAGTATACGTTAAGTGGCTTCTGCAAGTCTACCATGCCAGTAACAGAACAAAAATAGCAATTTCTGAATGCCAGCCTCAGGCTATTATACACACCTATTTAAAACAAAACAGAACTAAGCCAAAAAGCACATTTTTTTTAAAGGACATTTAAAAAAACCCAACAAACTCTAAACCAAAACAGAAAACACCATTTTCCACTCTAATTTCACCTTTCTTCTAACTTTCACAGCTCCAGACTTGGTATTTCAAGCATCTGAACAGTATTTTATTGATTATGAACTCGTGATGTCTCTTTCTGTCTTAAATCCTTAACTCTATCCCAGAAACAGAATGCYCACTCATATATTTTCTATAGGCTTCATTCTTGTCAAGAGCTGTCCACCACACTCAGCAGGATTTAATATCAGCTGTACAAAAGCACCTTTATCAAATATCCACATTTTCAGCAAGTTTTCAAAATTTTTAGTAGCAAAATAGGCCTCTGAACAAACATGTAACTTGTTTCAGTCTTGTCAACATGAAAGGTTAAAACATCATTCATCAGTCCTCCCCCAGTTAACACATTTTAATATAGCCTTTTGATCTTCCTTCAACAGCACTTTCAAAAGTATTTGCCTGCAGGACACTGACATTTAGTAGGGAAGAAGATACAGGTCCCTGTCATTCCTCTATTTTCAAGGCTTGGAGTGACATGAGGAAATGGCAGTAAAATTGTTTTCCTCACAAGCGGCACAGAAAAGAAAGACGGACAGCACACCCCTAACTCCTTCTCCTCCCCTCTCATCATCTCTAATGAGAATGGTCCCAGTTCCTTTACTGAGAGAAAATACCACACAGATTCCTCCAGTATCTCCACTTAGATATTCTTCTCTAAGAAGATGGTTGGGGAAAGCAACCATTCAGAAGGGGCTTTCTTCCAGAGACAAAATACGAGCAACCGATGTTACCATGAAACTGACCCAACTGTACAGAAATCCTCTGAACAAAAAAACCTGAGAAAGTTGACAACACTGATTACTGAACTGCTTCAACTCACTCTACGTTAGTTTATGCAGGTTTTCACTAAAACCCAAGGAAGAATTCCCCCAATTATTCAGGTGCATGTTCTTGCTGTAGGAACAAATTAACATATTCCCTGAAGTATTCTGTTACAGTAATATCTGAAAACTGTAACTGTATTATGAGAACATGATATGCAATCATGAGAAGCTGAATGTTCTAACAGCAATACAAAGCACTATTCACTCAATCTTTTTTGGGTAAAGAAGGGGAAGAAAAGTTAGAAATAAGGAAACAAATTAGTAAAATACATCTTTTTATTAGTATTCACTATGATAATAAACCATGGACAAACACAGCTGGTCCTTGGCTTAGGAAGCATAAAACTTTCAAAGGTTGTTATACAAAACAACAGCACATCTTCACCTTGAACTATGCAAAGCAAAATAAAGATGTGCAATAATGAAAAATTAAAAATTAGCTGGCTGTTCCTACAAAGAACAAAATTTAAAGGAAACCAAAAAGTAGGATCTTTCCTCCTCTCAAAATAGCATGTAAGTACTTTCCAGTACCAAAGAAACACCTATCTTGATTAGAACTTACTGCTGAGACTAAACCAAGCATTAATATGTACTGCTTGTACAATTCCTTTCTAAAAGATACTGCCAGTCAGTTTTGTAGTTCGTGATGGAAATGCTGTCAAAATTTCATTTAAGACCAGAACAAATACTTAAGACTGGTAATGGAGTTATCACTTCAAGCTAGGTTAGTTAAAATTGAAGAGTAAAGATACCCACATTCTCACAGCTTATGCCAGTCACTCTGTGCTTTTTTTCTTGGTGGCATCGTTATGCTTACTAATATTTTAGTGAAATACCTGTACATCCCTACCAAGTAGGCAACTGTGTTAATATAATTTATTCCTTGTCCCATAAGACATAATTTACATTGGTATAAMTGGTATAACAAAAGCAGAAGCGGTAAAGCATGATTAAGTGTCCCTTGTGTGCATAGCCAAAACCACAGCCAGAGCCTTACTCTCCACACAGCTGTGCTGGGTGAATACATTACTACCCTCTCTTTTCTTGGTTTTGTCTCTCTCTTTAAATCAGGACCATGAATTTCCTACAGCATTTGATTTTTTTTTTCAACTGATACTTCCTACACCTCAAAACCATTTTCATTATTTACTAATACTTAATTTTCCAGTAGATGAATTTACTAAGGAGGATCCTTAGAAATGATAAGCATTTCCAAATGAACAGGCGGGAAAATAAGTTTCTACTTTTTCTGTATTAAAATAGTAAGTTTGTGTTTTGTTTTGTTTTGTTTTTTTAAATTTGTGCATTTTTCCCCCATGATTTTTGATCCATGTTGATCAAAGAAGTTGGAAAGACAAGCTGAGTTCCTGTATGTTCTCTAAAAACTGGCAGTTTGGGAAGGGGGCGAGACCATAACTACTATCTCCACAAGAGAAAGGCAAGCAGAATTCAACTGTTACTCTTCACATTCTCTGGTCAATCCATCAGTACACACATCCACACATACTACCAAGCCAGCCGRCAGGGAAGCAGCTTTGCGCTGGAGAGCTCACGCTCTCTCTTCAGGACAGGATGCTGCAACAGAGGACTCTTGGAGGTGAGAGGATAGGCAGAAAAAGAAAAGCGGGTATCGGGCAAATCAGGAGAGAGAGAATTCAAGGACACAAATCCAAAAGAAATCAAGCTTTGTTTTCCACAGGATGCATTATTTAAATGAGGATTGCACTGTGTTTGATAGTGCTGTTCACTAGAATTATGCTGTGGTTGACAGCACGATAACTATGTTCAGAGAAAGAAAAATGAATTTGACAAATGTACTTGACATTTAATGGGTCCTAGAGTAAGCCTATTACTAGAGAGAGAAAAGGAGATGCAGCACATGCCCAAGGCATTATCTCTTGCAAATTAGGAACTCTATTATTTAGTGTTTATTGAACAGTTTACGTAATTATAAAACATGGTTCTATGATTACAAAAATACTCTTATCTAATCCTTAATCTTTAGTCCCGCAATAATTTTGCATCACTTATCACTTTGCCATTGATAAGTATTTATAAATAGAAATTATCTTATAAAACATGATAAAATAATAACGCTGGCAGTAAACAATTCTAAAAATACTTAGTATTTTAAACTGGTGTAAAATAGAACAAGGATTTAATAAATAAATGTGGTTTTATGCCCATTACACTATCACAACATGTTTTAATAAAACAATTACCTGCAATACCAAACTGCTGTTCATCAGAAACTCATATCAGAAGTTTCTAATTGATTTCCATTACATTTCTGTTCTGCAGATGAACCAGTTGCAGCATTCAGCTTCTACATGAAATGAGATTTTTACTCAAAGCCGATTTAATTTTTTGTTACTTACTAAGAACACAGACCGATCTACCAGACAGTAGAAACTACTCTCTGAAAAAAGTACCAATTTTCCATATGTTTAAGTTTTACATTAATAGGTAGTTTAAGAAAAATATCACTGCATGCCACACCACTCTTATGTGGAACAAAGGATGAATTACAACACATTGTAATCTAATATATATGGCATATATGCATTTTTTAAAATTATTAACTTCTATTACACTTCAGCACTAAAAACGTGTACTTCTTCAATTCTTCTGTGTTGATGATATATTCTATAAAGCACTCAGAGGTTACACGTTTACAAAATAGTTGCTGTCTCATAACATTCTTGACCCCAGTATGGATTAAAACTGCTACTACAAAAAGTAACTTGATTTACACCAATTTCCTTTATTCCTTAAGATGAAACAACGTAACAACCAAAGTCTCCTCAGACTAAAACTGTATGTCTCATAGGAAAATGAGTCAAAGGTGTCCTTAAAAATAATATAGAAGGATAATTTATTCTATAGTATTAGCTACTCATAGCTACATGACATCACTATAAAGGAATGTTAAGATTACTTGACTTATCTGTACATTAAAATAAATCCATACTGTGTGATAAATTTGACCTTAACTCTGAGACTTATATCTGAATATATGGGGATAAATTAAAAAACTGATGTAATATTTTTATTCTTGCCCAATATATATGAAGATAGACATGGAGATTTTATCTTAAAATATATTAATGAAAAGTAGTTTAATTTTTAATACTAATTGTCATCCAGTTAAGGAAAATCATGGTGCAGCTAAAATTAGAAGTTCACCTTAGTGAAAAAGACTGCTACAGGATTACGTTAGAGTTACACTTTAAGAAGATTCTGTTTAAGGCAGTTCTCAAACAATTGGTTTGGCAAGGTGCATCAGACCTTATTCTAACAAGCCAAGTGCAGTAACATGAACTTTTAGAGAGAACTGTTTTAATCTGATTCATCAGGCAGAAACATGACTGAATAAAATACAAAACCTGTACCACAGGAAATGCCACAGATGCTTCTTTTCTTTCTCACATTCATATAATATTAAAAGTGCATCCAAAGACATTAACAGAATTACTATGAATTGTCAATTAAACATTAAATCTGATTGTACGACCCTACATGGTCCTCTGTCTTTCCAAGGCCTCTGCAACAATACAACCCACAGTAAGTAAGAATTCACAAGACTGGGTTTTAAGAGATGTATTAAAATATCTAATTTTAATCTGTCTTCAGTTTAAATGTCAGTACAGCTATTATGATTTTAAATATTATAAAGTAATAAATGAAACCAAAGACACATTAAAATATCTATTTACTGAATAAATGCAAGGTCCTAACTGCTGCAACTGAATGCCTGTAGGCAAGTGCTCATGCATAATTCTTATATTTGAGTTGGCTTACCTACTGGCCTACGTGGTCCCTATAAAGCTACGCGCAATTTACAGGCTCCTAGAAATACACTGTATAATGCATTATATGTACATGGAAACTCAATTCCTCAATTACATTTTCATCTAGAACTCAGAGCAAAGTGTTAAACAAAAATTTTCCCCATGCAACCTAATACCTGCCAAACACTGCAAATCTCCAAAGAGAGTAAGTAGAGAGGAAGAAGAAAAAAAGAAAAAAGGGCACCAAATGAAACACTGGGCAAAGGGGAAAATGTACTGAGAATAAAATATTGCATACAATAGAAAACTAAAGTAAGCTACTGCACTGTAAGAAAGAATTAAACTATAAAAAGATACAGCAGAGAGATACAAGAAACTCTTGAGGACAGACATATGCAAAACACTAAGCACAGCATATAAAATTAAGCTGTTTAAAAAGATTTAAATCAACAAGTTCAGTTTTGATGAAAATATCTCAAGAGAAAATGCAAAGGTTTCTGAGCTAGAACATATGAGCAAAATTCTCAAATATGCATCAAACTGTATTTTTCTGAGAGGAATCATAAATACACAAAAATTCAAATTATGTGTGTAATAACAGAAAAATTAACATTAACAATACTGTACAATTATACAACCCCCTAGATCAGTCTGTTATTATCTACATGAATGTCTAAGTTGTGATAAAATTTCTGTTTAGAGATCTCAGATCTGTCTTTGTAGAAGGGATCTATTTTATTAAAGAGGTTGTGGAACATCCATCATTTCATCCTTCTCTCTGAATTATAATATTCCATAATTTGCTTTCTGTGATGATTATTTTTCCTATTATATCATCCAGTTTTCCCAGAAATATTGATAAATGAATGTTGTTTAAACATGACAACATTCAAAAAGCAACAAAATTCATACAAAAAATACCACAATATACATTTAGTTGTTTTTCTTATAGCAAGCCTTATCAACAGCTGTTGAAGGTTTCGGTATATTCATATTTTATCAGTGTTACAATAATTTCTTGGAGAGTGAAAATCAGCTGTATGAATGTGTATGTCATCAAGCTATGTAATACAACAAGAAATAATGTAAGTTTACAGACATATCAAATTGCTTCTACAACACAGAGGAATATAGCTTTTTTCCCCACTGTGGAACATCCAAAGAATGACATTAATGCCTTCTTGGAGAATTCTGCCTCCTCACCTTAGCCAAGATGCTAATGTCTCTCTGAATTTGCTTTTAAAAGAGAATAGAAATATAAGCCAGAGAAAAAAACATCCATAAAGACAAGTTTAATCACAAACTGATGATGGACAGAAAAACAAAGCTGTGTACCATTTGAAGATCTGATAAGCAGAAGACCAGGATACTTTACTTAGCCAGAAATATCACAGGCAAAGTGAACAGCCTTTACCTGACAGCATGGGAACCCTGGAATTCTTTGCATCTGACTAATCAGGGAAAACATTTCTGCCAGAATCTTTTTTTTTAGTTTAACATTTTAGAAAATAAGCACCAAATGAGGTTAAACAAGGGTATAATTAAGACACTATTCAAGAACTGTAACACATGAATTAGGAGTATCCTCTCATGAACTTAGTTATTTTTAAAATTTGAAAAAGGATGTAGTGCACTGTATTTGATTAACTCTTGAACTACAAAGTTCTGGATAAAGGACAACTGCACTCAAATATGAAAATACAGACTTAAGTTCTTTAGAGGGACCCTATTATCATAAGGAACCATCAGAATACTATAGTTGTTTTCTTGCAAATGTAAAACCCAACAACAACAGACTGCCCATAACTTTCCAATTATATCAGCATTTTTTAAAGGGAAAAAAAAAATCCAGCTAACACTACCTTCAGTAGCATGCTTCCCTTCTGAAAAGTAGAAATTACTCTTTCTTGATCTAGAAAAGAATTCTAGCTTTGACTTTTTTTGCCACCAAAAATTAGTAAAACATAAGATAGGATAAAAATAACAGCAATTTCTTTTGGAATTCAGCATTCAGGCAGCAAGTTAGTAGCAAGCCACCAAGTCCTAGTTGCAATTTCAAAAGCTCCCCAACAAGCTCTCACAAACAGGCTGCCAATCTGAACAACAGCTAGTCATATCTTCAGAGCAATTGTGTATATTCAAAAGCTAACACTAGGGCACGTTCCTGAAATTTTTCAAGAACAATTTAGATCTGTGTTTAATTGTAAGAATAGAAAAAATTACTTTTATTTTTATAGGAGTTACATTCAATTGCAGATTTTTAAAAACTGTGCATTTCGGACATGTTTAATTTGAAAGAAGTAAAAATTGAGGCTACATCTAAAAATCTGATATGATCTTTATCATTCTTTTCCTAATAAATATATTTTAAAAAAAAGATACATTACTAATGTATTTTTGTACTAACATAACTAGTAAAGTCATCCTACATACAGATACAAAAACATCCAAAAAATGTCAGAAGACAACAGTCCATTTTTCCCATGTATAATTTAAGAAACAGCAATCTTCTCTCTATCTACCAGGAAAAGTGTCCATACGCTTTGGGCTGATGGCTGAAGCTGCAGATATTTGATCATTACTTTGAAATCATAGTTTGTCTGAACCATGCTCTAATTCACAGTTTTCTCTGATTAAAATAATTTATTCATACCCAATATTGAACAAAATTTCATTATAAAAATAATGCAACCCTAATACCAAAAAACCCAGTCAAACTTCTGCTGGATTAAACAATCACCTGTGCCTTCTGCCCCATATTCATAATAATTGTGCTGTGATTATTTACAGAAACTACTAGCAGTGGTTTAACTCTTCACGTGAAGCAAACTGAAGATCATCTGCATTTGGCCTTTCAGTACTCACAACAAAATGTAGAACATCTACTAAACAGCAAAACACAGAAGTCAAAACAGCGTTACAAAGACTGTGCAATAAAAACTGTGGCCTGATCTATCATTTGAAGACAAATTTTCTCCATGTAAACTTTCTTCACTGAGAAAATTGCCCTTTTGTTTCTGGAATCTCTTTCACTGTTACCACAAATGTATGATTACCACAGTTCTACTTACAGACATTCAGATGATAAATATAAAACCAAGTTAGTGCTCTTTTCTAATAATAATTAGAACATGTATATATTTACATTTAATGAATATAAACAGCAATGTAGACATAATTTACTCTGGAGAAAGTTCTCAAATTGCTGCATTTGATCAATTTATCTTCCTTAACATGATAACGGTAAGTCTTTCCCATGACACTCTGAAAACAGGTATCTAACCTTAAATTCTATGTACAACAGAATGATAATTTTGTAAGCTGTATGTGCTGTGCCTATTGGATATGCTGATAAATAACTGAACTCTAATTAAGGGTTATAATTCGTTTGGGTTTGTTTCCAGCTAGTTTTTTAGAGAAAAGAGATAACGTGTTTTAAAAAAAAAACCAACCATTTCTGGCTAAAGAATTCATATTGCTAGAAATGTATAAACCACATTGCTGTACCATACTGCATATTAAATAAAGTTTAATTTTGTTTGGGGTAGAAACAAGGAAGAAAAATGAAGACTGTAGAGTATGAAAATTATAAAGCACTTAAATTTTTGTGAAAGTACTTTAAATATGTATTAATTTATATATTTTTGGTAAGAAACAAAAGCAGAATTCATGGTTACCATAGTTACACATACTCTTTGTTGTGTTTCAATGCCACATGATCTGATTCAAAGTAATACACATCAGGCTCTTCCTCATCATCCTCTGCAGTGTGGATGTTGGCACTCTCTTTGGCAGATGGTATGTATCCAGCAACAAGCCTAGCCTCAGAAAGTGGCTTTCTTAGTCCGTCACTCCCATGATCTCCCGTATTACAATTTCTCTCTTTTTCATTCTGTTTAATTTCTTCAGACTTTTTGGGAGATCCATTGATATTATTAATACCTACAGGTACATTCTTTTCAGTGGGACTAAGATTATTTTCCTCAACCTGTCCGTTTTCTCTGCAAGGAGAGTTATTTTTAGTAGGGCTACTTCTGGCAGGGGCAGCCCTTCGTGGTGAAGTTCTCAATGTATATCTGTGTTCTTGAAGTTCTGACATAGATGTCATTTGAGCTGAAACACAGTCCAGCACTGAAGAATGTGGTTCAGGTTCACCTGAGATTGATGCACTGTCATGATGAGTATTCGGGTTGCTATTGGTGTTTTCAGCACACTGTTCCTTAGAGGCACTACTATCTCCTACAACATCTACCTCCTCCTCCGAATCCCTTAACAAAGATGACTGGATTTCAGAAAAGGACCCTGTAGCTGGCTCATCTGCCTGATTAGCRTGCTCCTCAGGCAAGCAGTCATTTATTATTTTGTGGTCCTCTAACTTTACCTGTTCTTGAGAGTTTGTGCAAGGCACATAATGGTCTACAACACTGTCCTCCTTGCTGCTATTAAGCAACAATGAAGAATGGGCAAATGAGTTTCCATTTTCTGCTACTGTTTTGTCCTTGGGCATACAGGAACCAGCACTGTTTTGCTTAGTGTTCCCATCAAGCTGACAGTCATCACAGTTAGGAGAATTTGAGTCTCTCTCACCAACTCCATTGACAGTCTGATAACCTGCAATCTCGTCAACTATTGCAGAATTACTAAATCCTTCTGCACAAACATTCACCTTTTTAACTTCCCTTTTGTCACAATCATCCAATATAAGACATCGACAAGCTCGCTTAGTCCCTGTGGAGACTGCATCATTGTCCGACACTAAGCTTTTATGCTCTAATGATTCCTTCTCTGTTTTAGTAGGCAAGTCGTCTTCTGAACTGTTGGGTGCCTCTGAACGTAGACAGCGCTTAATTCTTTTCAAAACTGGTGAAACAGGTTCTGCTTGTTTTTTTTCACAATTTTCCACAGTTTGTTTATCAACATTATCTTTTTCTGAAGTAGACAGCCCTCTCTTTCTAGGGCTTACCCATGATTCCCGAGCACTCTGTTGTTTCAAATCAGTAGTTCTTCCACCGTTACTTCCCTTCTGAGTTTGCACAGACTCTGGCCTCTTCTTTGGTGACCTTGACCGTATTTGAGGATGGGGTGAAACTTCCTCTGGATGAGCAATACTACGGTTTCTTAATGTTCTACCACAAAAGTTTTCATCCAAACCATTTAAACCCACTGTAGATCTTGTAACACGAGTAGATCGAGAAGCAGCCATACTATGGCAAGTCCCTAAAGTATGTTCATCATGATCCACTCATTGGGAAACCTTCAAAAAAAGGTAAACAAAACAGTCAGAAAAAATATTTAAAAAACACCTACAGACATAGCAAATCTGAAGAATACATTGTCACAAATGTACCTAACGTAAAACTGAATATGCCTATGCAATGTATTAATACCACTTCTTTCTGTGGTATTTCCTTAGGGCATTAAAAAAGTTTTCCATCTAACCTACAAAGTAGCTAACTTGGTATTTGCGGTTGTTCTGGCTTTAGTACTTGTGTGTGAATGTTGTCCATATTTATGCCTTATATAGGCTGGAATGTTCCAGTTAGGCTCCAGTTACTAAAATACACTATTTTTATGTATTGTACATATGATATAATGTATCGGTATTATTATTTAAGTTTGTCTGGTCAAATGAGAGGTATCAAATCACGTTCTTAATATCCCMCAGTTTCCAGTTACATGGTTTCACATACTAAGAAGGAAACTATTAAAATTGTATTTGCTTGCTCATGTGTTGCTTAAAACAAAAACAAATTGCTCATAAATAACAAAACAGAATTGCAACTCTAATTTAACAGGGGATTTAAAAAAAAAAAAAAAAAAAAAAAACTAAAACAAAATCTATATGTTTGTTTTAAAAAAAAAAAAAAAAAAATCACACCAGTAAAAAATAGTTACAGTCATTAATAGTAAAAATGAACTAAAACAAAATGCCTGAATCAGAATCATAAAATCATTCAAGTTGGAACGGACTTTGGAAGGCAATCTAGTCCAACCTCCTGCTCAAATGAACATCAGGACTAAATTCAGATTTAGTTACACAGGACATTGTCCAGCTGGGTCTTGAAAACCTCCAAGTACAGATATTCCACAACTTCTCTGGGCAACCTGTTCCACTGTTTAATTGTCCTTATAGTGAAAATATTTTTTTTCTTAGACTCAGGTGGGGCCTCCCCTATTTTTGCATCATTTACATCAACAAAAAGCCTGGCTCTATCTTCTCAGTAATCTCCTCTGAGGTACTAGAAGGCTGTTTCGCAAGCCTTCTCCATTTTTAAACTTTTCATACAGTTGGTGAGATGAATCATCACCTGCATTGAATTTAAGTAAATTCAGACTCAAAGCTAAGTTTAAAACATCCAGTTTGAGAGTGTCTGTATTTTAGATTTCAGGGTGAAATGTAGGAGTACTTGACTTGCCCAATCTCAAAATAACATTTTTAATAGAAATCAGTTCAGTCTTATCCTTCTATTCATTTCACCTTTAAAAATTCAATGTGTCAAACTGCTTATCACCACAAACCTGTCATAATATCCATGATAATGAATAGATTCACATTTGTACATAATGGCATACCTTCCCTTTTCCATCTACCCAAATTCCAGATTATACAAACCTGTTCAACTGACATATGATGTGAAGACTTAAAATTTAAAATATGGAATCAAACCTTTCACATGTTATATAGAAAGGCTGAAAATGACAAATGGAGGCAAACTGTTTCAATAAGCGTTTTCCATCTTCAGCAAAGGAGAGAAACAAACAAAAAAAAGAACATAAATTCTCACAAATCTATTATTTAGGTGTCAGAAGGTCCTAGAGCAGAAAAGAGAGAACGGGACAAGACCAGTACACCTCTTAAGCAATACAATTCTGTTTGATATTGTCTGAATACTGACAATTAACAGTAATTACTATAGTCTGTTTAGGTATTCATAACGCAAGTAGTATTTCTTAATGAAAGTAATGTATCCTAAAAGTATTGCTTGGTATAGCTCTAGATACAACTGTATAAGACAGCACATCATTTTGTGTAACGAAGAAAAGGCAATTACAAAGTGGAAGTTTCAAATGTTCTCAAAACTGCGTTGCATTTGTGCTGCTACAACCCTCCTGCTTGTTAGCCATTCCCGCTGCCTTACATGAATGCCTGGAAAGGTGCACTGTTTGTATTCCTGGAGATACAGGTAAAGAACTGCTATCCTACTAACTTCCATTCTGTCCATTTAAAAGTAACGATGCAGGAAAAAGTGTGAGATGTCCAATGAACTTTTGTCTTAAGAGAAAATATAAATAACATGACAAACAGCAAATGGGCAAAACATCAGTAGTTGAGTTGAAGAGAGAAAAAAACCATGTAACCATACGTTGCCTATAATGGATAAATTTGCCTGTATATTCTCCCCTTTTACACACAAGCTCAATACCTTCTGAAGAGTGATCTCATTTGGGGTTGAACCCAAATGTGAAAAACAGGGTCATTTAGATATTCCCTTTCATCTAGGTTGTTCTAATTAAGGCTAGCACACATTAAGGATGAGTAACTAACATTTCAAATGGATACCAATAAAATAAATTAAACCAAATTCCAATGTACACTTTAGTGAGTCATTACTGCTGAACTCAACAGACATTAGAAATAATACGTAAGACAGAAATCTTTACTGATTTGCTGGTATGTTACTTTCTAAAGAAATACACCTTACGTAACAAGTTTAAAAGTTATTATTTACTTAGTACAAAATGTAAAAAACTTACCATTGCAAAACTAGAAGAAATATAAACTTCTGACATTTCATACAGCATACTCTTACTGCGCCACTCAAATAATATCAATCACCATTGCCGATATCCATGATGTAATCCAAATGCCTTTTTACTAGTTTATGCCATCATATTAACAAGATTTTGAAAACTGTTGAGAAAAAGAC
The DNA here is from genome assembly GCA_035582835.1 of Phoebastria nigripes. NCBI lineage: Eukaryota > Metazoa > Chordata > Aves > Procellariiformes > Diomedeidae > Phoebastria > Phoebastria nigripes. Next base: position 820,772 of record JAYKAV010002031.1, on the reverse strand, counting down.
AAAGGCATCAATAAAACATTTAAATTATTTCATTAAAAATTAAGCAGAATGCAACAGGACATATAAAGAGTAACAGCTTTTTTAAGAAGCAATTATCAATTTTACAAGTGTCCTACGGAAAGAACAGTATGCTATAAAGTAATTAAGAAYGTGAAATGCTAATTTAGGTTTCAAATGTAAAATATCTTTCTTGGTTATTTTTAAGTGATTCACTGTATCACACTAAAGATGTGCAACCAAATGAATTCACAACAGAGTCATGTGTTAGGGTGTTCAAACCTCAAGATATTTGAAGACATACAAGAAAACAAGTAGCGAAAGATATTATTACAACTAATGAATTATGAAATGCATTGTCAAATATATTTTATAATTAGATACACAGTGAAAAACAATTATTTCTGCTATTTAATTTTAATCAACTGAGCAGAACTCAAAACTTACATTGGCTCCAAATCCCCGAATAACCTTCATCTACACAATAGGAGTGAAATGCTTTCCAGAGTTCACATTAAACCTATTCTTCACCCAAGGAAAACAATGTATACTACCTTGTTTATAGTGGAAGTGAACCAATTTTGATATTGAAAGACAGAAATAAATCTATGGATCCAAAAGCCACACAATGCTTTCAGTTGYCTCCAGAGTTTGGGCATCAGTGCCAATGCCCAACAGCTATTACTTGAAAAAACACACCAGGAATCACATTTAATTTGAGAACACCTAGTACTATGGAGGCACCATAAATCACTATAGAATAGTGATTACTGAATCTTTCTTCATATTCTGTTGACTTCATAAGAGTGAACTTGTTTTCATATTGACAATTCAGAAACTTCATGATGCAAAACACAAGCTGACAGGTTTCTCCACATTCTTCTTTCTACACAGTTATTATATTTAGATTATATATGTCAAAAGCCTTTGGAAATTGTCGTCTTTACTTTCAACGTACTTATGATTTCATACTGGTAAGAGCAGAAAATGAATTCCCCATTAAGTTGACAATTCAAAATATAAACTGAGCCAAATAAGAGGAGAAGAGATTAATTATGTCTAGTTACAGTGAAATCCAATAATGAAAGATATTTCTACAACGATGTTACATGAAGTATCATAAATTCTATTATATGGATAACTAAATCAAATTAGATTTCAATTATTCAGTGGAATTTCTTAATGKAACAAACAGCACAGAACTGTCACAATAAAAGACAAATAAAGAATGGAAAAACAAGAAGGCAAGGAAAAACACTTGAAAATGCGAGAGATAAATGACTGAAAGGAATGAGCAAAAAGGAACAGTTGCTACTTAGCCGTACCAGAAACAGTGAGAGATGAACTCCATAAAGAGATCCAATATCAAGTGACTTCAGCCTGTGTCCCCCTGCCCCCTCTGCCATCAAGTTTCTTCTGTTTTTAATAACCTGGTATGCTCTCAGTTACTTAAACCTATATTGTTGCCTTTCCTATAGATCCCTTTAACTGACAGGAAAGACATCTATGTAGATACCAAAAGTAAAGAGAGATTTTGACAGATTTTTGCAAAAACCAAATAACATACCCCAACAAAAATGCAATAGCTCAGTAACTTTGGTAAAATACAAAATACAGAAAAAAGCCTGAAACAAAATGTAACAGTGAGTCAATCAGAAGGAGGTCTAATCTCAAATTTTTTAATTACTTTACCAGTCCATAAGTAAAGAACATTCACATAAGTTGTTTCAGGAGCAGCTGGAATAGTAATGTCAGTCTTTCCTCAGATTTGTACGCTTTATTTCCCCCAATTTTCTTTCCCCTAAACCAACCCTATTTTACTCACAGCAGGAAAGACACAACCCCTACTGTGTCTAGTTGCCTTTGGGGAGAGCAAGAGCATTTTAGAAACAGCAAAAAGAATGTGTAAATATCACAAGAGGAGAAACCAAGGTGGGGAAAAAAAAGTTTTACCGAAAACTTTAATCAGCATACACTGAAATGACTGCACCTTAATTACTGCTTAAAAACTAGAAAACAACATTCACAAGAGCTTACTAAGTGAACAATTAAATAACTTCTCCCAGAAGTTTCTTGGAAAAATTATCTTGAAAAGAAGCTATTATTTCTTTACGTTTCACAACCAATTAGAATGACTTTTTTCACCTAGAACAACCACATCTTCCATGGCAGAGAAATTCAATAGAAGAGTAATTTCATGTTTTGGACACCACTCATTTTAGAAGATATTTATGAGTTGGAATAAGGAGTGCAAGGGAAACTAAATATGCTTTTAGGTCTAAGCCATTCTTCAGGGAACCACGTCAACATTTAAGAAAGAGAATATTGCAATAAAGACTCAAAGCCTAAAGAGAAAGAATCAGCTAAGAAACAACATGGTCTGGTTTGCAAAGCCCACTAAAAATGAGGAAGTTACAGGTGAAAGCAGAATGTAATGCAGACAGAGACAAAGCTTTGAAGTAAGAAAAGGACTCTGAATTTGTCTCTTGTGGGGAAGGACCTGTGTAAGAAGTCAGCGAGCGAGTGTCCATCCTGAAACCTTATAGGGAATGGTCATACATTAATCAGTATGGAACTTCTTCAGAGTGAGACTGAAGTTCGACTGCTTACAGAAATTGTCAATACATCTTACATACAATCAAGAATTTGATGACAGCATAGGATGGAGTTTCAGGGTAAGCATTTTAGCATTTGAGAACCCTTAAAGTGCTACATAGCTTTAGACGGACTCTACTGATACACACCATAGTCATACTACGCTAGAATTTTTATTTAACTTAACCAGAAGCCTATTTAGCAAACCTCGTGAATGTTGAACTGTGTGTGTGAAAACCTCTAGCAACAGAGGAAACAAATTTACATAGAGATGGAAACCAACAGTTAAAGACAGCAGAATGACGAAACTCCTTCCTAAATATGCAGAATAACCAATTTCTTCACTGGGTTAAGCCAGAACTGGGTATCTGGGAAAAAAGTCAATTGTTTAAAGGAACCCCAAGAATTAAGAAACACATACATAGTTAAAAGTATGTTCAATGTGGCCCTAAGCTAGAAAAGAAGTAGTAAAGAAAAGAGGTCAATATATGAACATACTGGGTGTATCAGCATACAGGACCTGAAAGCAGCTAAGCAATGAAAGTCTCTACTATAATAGTGCGGTGGTGCTTTTTATATATATATGGTACTTATTATGGATATATTAACATTACATACAACATTAAACAAACAAAAAAATTTGTGTATTTGGGGGGGAGGGGGGAAGAGACTCCTGCAACAGGAAAAAGTCTCCAATAGTTATTTGATGTCACTATTTTATGAAAATGGACAATAGCTACAGCTTTCCAACAACAATTCAACCCTAGAAAAGAGAATTGTTTGTTCATCTCATCTAGAATATAACAAATCATCACCTTATATGAAGAGAAATAATCTGTTATCTTCCTGTTCTTCTGAGTCTCATCTAATAACCAGTTCCCATTCATGCTCAATAATACTGCGTGATAAAGTGATAAAGATTAAAACTTTTTCCAGTATTCAGATATTGCAACTGTGGATACCTGATAGCAGTAGCACACTCTAGTCCCATACTGCAGTAAATCCCAAAATTACTTCAGAAACAATATCTGTATTGGTGGAGTTACCATTTACAAGAGCAAATGTGACACATATATAATTGCCCTCTCCTGTTTCATTTTCTTTCTGCTCTAGATCTGTGGGACCTTGCCTGCCTCTGGCTGAAAGGAATATTGCAGAATGTTTTATTTCAGTCATAAGACTCTTTGATCGTACTTATTTCTGTCATCAGAACTTGGGAGTTCTTAACATATATTCCTTTTTCAAAACATTGTATTTTATTCTTTTAAAAATCTGTGTCAGATTTTACATTATCTTTTTCAAATTATAACACTTCAGAAGAAACATCACTTTTACACACATCTTTCTAATACCGAAAAGCAGAACATTTTCTGGGGAAAAAAACAAATCGAAACAAATCCGTATCAATGACAATAATATGGTGTGATTTGAGAGTATAAGACTGTGCATAATTTAACTAGTTTGAGACAATGTACACTCAATTATTCTGTATCTCATCCCAAACTATTTATTCAATTTTGAAATCCTGCTTCCATTGACCTAATGATTTTCTAGACTGCTATTACAATGCACTTAATATAACTCTATTAAAATAACTGTGACTTTTACATAAGAATATAGCAAAGTCTGCCATATTTCTGAACCTATAAACGTTGTCTGTTTCTTTCAGAATCTCTCAGAAACCACTCTGAGCCACTGGCCACTATTTACATTTTAGGGAACAGCAGTCCACTAGGAACTAACCTGCTACTGGTCTGTCCCGGTGCAGATACGAAACCAATGGCCAAAATTGGCTTTTCTCAAGCCTCTTTCTAAATTCCACTTCTCCCAAGAATCAGAGTGGACAAAACCTGAGTTTGACCTGACCCTGTATCTGTAACTCAGTCTTCTACATTAAAGTGGTTTAACAAAGAAAAAGCATAACATTTATTATGAATCTCCTGTTTGTCATTACCTTTTATTATGACCATGTCATAAATTTTTAACCAATTACTGCATCCATACACTAAGCATGCATGCACACAATCTTGAATTGTTAGCAGAACCCTGTATATGCTTCATGCTACGGCCCTTGGTGAGGGGCGTGAAATTACATCTTCTGCTTTTGCATTTTCCACAGAGAATTACACCAAAGGTATCTTGAATAAGCTTTTGTGTTCTGATTGCCTAGAGACATCCTGATCATTACACCATTATCCTTCTTCTTATCAGCTATACRCTCCAGGCCACATCCAGTGACATAGAAAAAACCTATTAGACTTTATACATTTTAAGCATGCATAGTACTGCTTAAGTGTGTATCTCAAAAGAAAAGAATATTCATACATGACTTTAATAAATAAACCCGGTGTATCTCTGTGGCATAAAATAGCAATTCTTAAATTCTCTGCAGAGCAGCAGTATGTTATTTAAAACAGCATATTTTTTAAAATGCAAAGTTTATTGCATAAAATGAAGACTGCGGAAGCTATTTATGTAAACAGAATCCAATCCCTTACAGAAGTATTTGCCCAAGACAAAAAATTAGCATCTCTGAACGGAAGAGAACCTGCATAGACATCAGATTATCAGGGCTTTGGTTTATCTCCACATATAAAGCGTACCACTTCCTAGCAAAGTGGTATTACTAAATTAGGGATGACTTCCATTTAACGAATTATATTCACCGGTCTATCACATCTAGAGTACGCCAGCATCTCTTCCCACACATACTGAGCTTAGCAAGAAAATAGTTTTCTGGAGAAGGCACTATATTTTTCTAATTTTACATTACATCAAAATAAGCAATACTTTCAAATGATAGAAATAACCCCCACCAAAAGACATTACAAAGATCTTACTTGAAATAATATATAACAATAAGCAGCTTAAAGCTATAATGAAAGTTTAATTGCAATAAAAGTAAAAATAAATAAATGTTACAAGGCTCCGTGGTCTGGAATTCTCTGAGATTTCAGCCATCTCTGACACAGTAAGATTATATTACATATGGTCAAAATACAGTTTGTCAGAATGGGACTACTTTCATTTACTTTATCTTATCTATAAGGATAGCAAGATGAAATAAAGAAAATAAAGAAAAAAGAAAAATTTAGAATAGTAGGAAAAAATTATCACCAGTTTTTAAAAGTTGTACCACTCCAAACTAGCAAGGACACACTTTGCTGAAAAACTAAAACCGGAACAGATAGTTCAATATGCTCATTTTCTTCCTTAAAATAGATGGGTTCACCAGGCCAGACAAACCTATTCTTACATAAGAGTAAAAAAAAAAAAAAAAATCTTTAGAAAGAATCTTCTTATGGAAAAAATTGTTTCTAGTTCCTTCTGGGGAAAAAAAAAAAGTAATGGAAGAGTAAGCAAGTAAGCTGAATCTGGTACTTAAATAATAGGATGTGTGAAAACAAACAAAAGCTTAACCTCCTTTCCACCATTGTCTTACATTGACCCCTCTTTCTCTAAAACCACAAAATAAAGAAAAAGGTCAAACCAGCAAGTTATATGACAATGACTAGCAATGCACATCTGTTCCTTTGTATCCCTTCCAGTCAGCAGCGGGTTATCAAAACGGCTGACTGCACTGATATTTCTCACTCTTCTGGGCTACCTACATGAGGAAATTTATTGGGAGGATGGGTACAATAAAGGCATCACCCCTTTTCCAGCCAAACGTTCCAAGATAAGGTTGCAAAGTTACTTCATATAAAACTAAATAGAATTATACAAGTGTAACTGTACAGCAGAACTCTAGAAAAGTAACCACTCTATCAAATTTCTTCTCCTTACAGACAAACCCTAAACTGCTTTCAGTTTCTTGTATCTTGGCCAAATTAGAGTTTGCACTGAAATCATACATTGAAGCATCTGCCTCAGACTGATATTCCCACCCTGCTGCCTCTCTCCTCAATTCTCAGTCAAAATAATTACTCATTTCTGTGCACAAATATGGATTTTTTTTTTTTAAACCCTCTTACTGCTTAAGACATCTGACTTTTTCTTCAAGAAGTTTTTCTACCTCCGTGTTTTGGAGCAAGAAATTGGAATTTGGCGTAGAGAAGCATTTGCCTGAGAACAAAAATCCTGGCGGAGCTGTGATGAAGGCAGGCTAAGGGGAATGGTAAACATGAATGGCCAGGTAAGGAGAGCATAAATTAGCAAAGTGAATGGATGCTGACTGGAAAAAGAGACAGAGTGGAAATCCTGAAGAACTGCTAGAAGACAAAAGGATCACATCTGTGAAAGAGGGAAACTGGAACTGGGAATAACTGGAAGAAGCAGACAGGCAGACCTGACAGAACCTGGGATCTTACCTAGTCACAACTAATCTATACACATCACCGCAGCACCCATCCCAATTATCTGTCACGAATACTTGTGACAACTCTGTCAACACAAATATTTGTGCAACTGTACTACAAAATGAATCTACAAATAGGTCCGAGATGAAAATATCACCTTTTCTTTTTTTCTTTTCAGATGGGTCCAGATGGATCAATTTTTCCTGTGGGCCATATTAAAAGGACAATGTGCTGCAGCACAAGAGTGGGATCATGTGGCCAGAAACAAAGGTGAAGATGTGAACTTTGTAAGGTAGTACCAAAGCCCTAGGAACAATAAACTACATTCCACACTTAAACACACCACCTAGTACTGCTTCATCTTATCAGAAAAATGCAAAGAAGGATCAATTGCTGTGACACCATTTAATACAAATTGCATTTAGCATGAATAAAGACTGTAGCCTTAACTAAACACCCTTACCAAACTTACTAATCAGTCAATAAAGTAACTTGTCTGATACTATTAACTTACCAAGAAAACTAAAAACAGACTACACAAGTAACTTTCATGTCCCACTTCAAAAAAATCACACTTAACCTCACTTACTGGCCATCATCCTATAAACTTCTCACCCCACCTACCCACCCCACTACATCATCCCAGGTGAAAGTCCCACTCTAAATTATAATATGCTTTTCATGTGAAACCATTCAGCTGCTAAATAGCTTTTCTGTTATCCAAAAAACATCTCCTGTGCAGGATTACCAAAACATGTGACTAACATCTTCGAGATACATTAAATTACACAGGTTCTTGAAAAGCTTATTATAAAATTAATTACACTAACTTCATTACAGTAATCATTTATCAAAATGTTATTCTAGCAGAATAGACTCCAAAAGTATTTAATCTCTTAACCACAGCCAGAACATAGTTCTATACCAATAAATAGGAAAAATATTATTTATTTCCTAATGAAGTTATTGCAATATGCAGAAAATACCAAGCATAAAAAGACATTTCTTTTTTCCTACAGGTAGGCTGCAATTGTAAGGGGTCATCAAGCACTTAATAACCCTGGCTAACAGCTTACAGATGAAAAGGAAGCTGATGAAGAAAAACAGTGCTCCTTTACTTTCTTAAAAGACCCAAGATAAACCAAGTCTGTTCATTTTTGTAGAATACTACACTGGAAATACCTACTCTGTCTCATTTACTTTCAGAACAGTGATTGCAAACACCCTATGAAGTACACTGTAATGTGCATATTGCATGAAATACTGTATAGAATGTATTTTTATCCCAGATGATTTTCAGTCAAGGGCATGCATTTGAAATACACCAATTAATATATTTCTTTATATGCAAAATTACAGCATCAGCTACATAAGCCTCAGTAGGTTATCATAATGACAAACACTGAGGTACAAGATAGAGCAGTACTACATACRCACAACCAGGTATTCTGCATGGGTTGTGCTTAGAACTGCTGTTGCATGGGTACTAAGGCAAGTACCAAACCAGAGAGTCTGGAAAATGGGAGCGTGAGGCATGCAACGCTTCCTGTAAAATATTTTGAGTGTTGCATCAGAATTAAAATGTTTTTGTTCTCAATTTTTCACCAAAATTTAAAATGTCCCCTCTGTCCCCAAAGAGGGGCAGGGGGGAAGGTGAGAAGGAAGGATGTTTTTCCAGTTATCTCCACTGATGAAAAATGTTTTAACCACTTATTTTCCATCTGATAATACTTTTTACTCAATCTAGGACATAAGCATGTTATTCTGTAAGCAGACCAGCAAAACTGCTATCCTATGGGCTGGCTCTTTGTAGTCCTAAATGCAACCCAGTTCTGCCAGACATCCCATGTCACCTCCAACATTTTGAAAAACTTCATGTTCCTCCCTCTGGCCATCTCCAAAACTCAAGGATGGTGTGGCCAATTCCAGTCTATACATGCACTGACTAGATTGCTAGCAAACCATGTATAGCAGGTAACTGCTGGGCTCAAACTGCAATCCCCCTTAAAAAGGGGACTCCAACTTTCATGAAAGCTGCAAACTCTTTACACTTCTGAGATGTTCACTCCCAGCTAAATTTAGGGGGGTTGTTAAGTTGGCCAAGAGGTTCAAATGTTACTCAGGGATAACGGTAAACAAATAGAGGAACACCTTCTTGCCTAAGCTAAAGGGTTGATCTAAATTATGGTTCTAAATGCTTAAAACACATTCTGGACAGACTYGGGGCAGGGAGGATCCAGAACTATCCTGGCATCTATGAACAAAAGAAACGAAGCCTGTCACAGCTATGCTGCGGCCCTGCTGTGTCTTCTGACCAGATGCATTTTCACGCTCCCAGAATTACAGGCATCCCTTGCCACATGAGCTGATACTGCAGGTATAATTGTAGCACCACTCACCATCTAACCAAACAGATGTGTTCTCACATGCTAGGGGCTCTAGAAAGTAATGGACTAGCTTATAAGACAAACTGTGCTTTAACCTTGAATTTAAATACTGTAGTAGCCTGCTACCATAGAATCATTTAGGTTGGAAAAGACCCTTCGGATTATCAAGTCCCAAGTGTAAATGACTTGCCTTATGTTGCTTTTTGATTGGCAGTTACTTTTAAGAGCACTAGCTCTTTTAAATGCTCATGTGGCTGTGTTATGACCGACTTTGATATATTAATAAAATTGTATAGCACAACTGGTTTTGTTATACCCAGTCAAGTCTCTGGCCCACAGCAAGCAAAGAAACATCTATTTTCTGCGGAAACAGTCTGAGATACTACAGCTGTTGAAATGTTTCACTGATATATTTCTATGCTAGAACCTCAACATTGTTGCAGTTCTCAAAATAGTGATTTGTGGCAAAAAGACACATCCCTACTTTTTGTTCCAGCCCTCCAAACAGGATATTGTTTATTTTCATTGTCTCTTTTTGCTGTTTGGTCTAATATACAGCACAACTGCTAGCTACATTTAGCCATACATGATAGCTTTGCCTTTGCAGATAGTCTTTCAAAGCAGTTTTGAACACGATCCTGTTCTGCGAGCTGGATGTCAGCAAAATCTACACAGAGAATCAGCCTTGTCTCCCCAGGGGTACTTGAAGGCAGACAGAAATTTTCTCCCAGTGCTTGGGCATCCTGACAGAACAGCAGATATCAGCACTTAAAAACAATGTCTTACAATTTATTCTTAGATTCTTTCCAAATTCTGCTTCGCAACTGACACTGAGCTTGTTAAGCAGAGAGGTTTCATACCCCTCTATAGTTTGATGTTCTCATTCTTCGTTCAGTCTGTATTTAAGCGTTCTAAATAAAAGACCATTATGCATATTTCAGTCTACTTGGATTCCTGAAGTTTCAACTGGCAAGTATTGAAGGTGTTTTAAGTGCATTAGCAACTGCATTTTTTAAAAGTTCTTAAAGTAACAGTGACCAGCCACTTTCTGTTTGATTGTTGTCCTGTCTCCGGGCACAGAAAAAAAACCTTTCAATAAGAACATTATCGCATACCTTTTCCTTTTAATTACAGCATACCTGCTGGTAATAGAGGCCTTGATTTAAAAAAAACAGACTATTTTAAGAGTGGTCCCAGTTCAGCTAGTACCTTACTTTGTCCAGCTGCTTCTGTCTACATCCAACTACTTCCAGATAGGACAGCTGGCCAGAATTTCCTTGATTTAACAGTACAATGGTAGTCTATTTTCCTTTTTTATTCTAATATACATATTTCAAATAGGACTATGATTGCATCATGTGTAATTCTGTTTTGTCTGATCGCTATTTTGCTTTCTTCTCTTGCTCTGCTCAGAAAGTCTTTGTTAGGCCAGTACACTCACTGATAAACAATACGTTGCATTTAATTTCCTGGGTTTTTTGTGTTCTGCCTTGCCTATGCTTACAGTACTAACTGGAAATACAAAGAAAGTTCTGTTTGGCCTGCATTTACATTTATTTACATTTAAAATCTCAGCCTTTCAGTTACTGCTTACTTTCTCAATATGAACATTTTTTTCATTTGAACACTTTGGCATAAAATGCCATTATCACCCTGTAAAAAACCCAGAAGAAGAGGGTTGGGTTTTTTTTGACCGTAACTACAGGTCTTTGCTTTTCTTGTGACCACTGATAAATAATCTTTAGGCTTGCTCTACTTACATTTTTCACCTAGATGCAGGCTTGTTCGTGAGTTTTGCAGTTCCTACAGCCCTTGGCACAGTAAAAACTCAGACCAGTCCGATTCACACTTTTTTAGTCTTTAAAAGTCACAAATTAATTATCTTGAAAGATTCAGCCAGAAGAGTAAAACTTTTCACACAGTACAACTACGCATCAGCTGTTTTTTCTCCAGGTATCTTATTAACTTGTTGAATATACATATTTTATAGATTTAAAATGCATTTCTAAGCACTTCTGAGATTTTACACTGTTACTCTAAACCCACCATTAACCTGTCAACACATTGCTGAAATACAATTACAGTTTACCCTCTGTATGCTTTTCTTTATGCCTCCTTTACTCAACTTTGTGATATAAGGAATACCCAGGTATTCTGCTTTGATTATTATTATTCTTCAGGGTTGTTTTGTTTTGCAATACTCAGTTTATGATTTCATGCACCTACATGAGACAATTTACTTTCAAAACTATGTTCACTGTTCAAGCATAAAATGAAAGACTGCCTACAAAGTGAAAAATTCATTCCGATTCTATTATCCCTTCCCACTTGCTGAATACTTTATCAAGCACTTTCTAAATATGTTCCATGCTCCAGATATTGAGATGTTGCACTACATTTACAGAGCAAAAGGGACTTACCTATTACCGCCTAAGCACATGAACATACCTGTCACCTATGCACATATACACTCAATTCCCTTTGTACGTTAATTGACTATCCATTTTCAAAACTTCTTCCTCATTAACTTTAAAAGCAAATCAATTGTTTTAAACTTTATTAATTTCAAACCTCTTTCCTCACATTGAGTCAGACCAGAGGTCTATCCAGTCAGTACTCTGTCTCCAACAGCAGCCATAAGCAGATGGCTAGGGAAGAGCTGCTGTATACAATACCTTTCCAGCTTCCAACTATTTTTAGCTCAGGGTCCTCTTAAGTCATATGTGATTTCTCTCTATTTACTAAACTTCAATGGATTTCTCTTCCATGAATTTTCCCTGTCTTCCCTTGAGCCCCCACAAATTTTTAGCATTCAAGCTATCCCACCGATGTGTTTGTAAAGGAGAATTCTAATTTTTCATTTTTACAAATGGGTATAAAGACCCATAACCTGGGAAAAAGGAAAGGCTGCAAGGTTAGATATCCAATGCAACTCTCACAGCAACTTCAGTTTTAACTCCTTCTCCTTACTGCTTTCAATTGTATTTTTTTTATTGGCAGAATAAAATTTTTGTGTTTTACTCAGAGCTCCCCCTTCTGCTTCACTTCTTATGACTTTGCCTATTTACATTTTTCCAGGAATAAAGAAAAAAAAAAAAAAGATCCATGGTATTATCAATGATGGGAAGCTACTGCGTAAACAAAGTATGCCTTTTCAACTACAATGTCATGGATGTTTCAAATGGATACGTTCAGTACTAGTAACCTAGGTATATGTTTGCAGTTTTAATCTACCCTAATAAAACATATGAGACTTCAAGGTTTTAAATAGCATGTTGCCTCTTCTCATCTTAATTTTCTAAAACTGAAGTAATTTCTGACAGCTCTGACTTTCACCCTTTGTCTCAATATGATAGGACTCATAACTACAGTAATATTTCACTGATTTTGTACTTCATCAGTTATTAATTCAATAATACAGTGCAAACTATGAACACATTTTAATAAAATAACAATTAGAGCATTTAACCTTTTATATAAAAATATGTCTGGCTATGGTATCTAAAATTCTTAACAATGACTATTTCCAAAAATAAAAAGGAGATGCTCATCCTACCATTCCTCACAATTACCCTGTAACAGCAGGTAAAAGGACTGAAGAAACATAAAAAGGCTATTCAAGTTCCAGGTTCAGCCACTAGAGAATTTCTCAAAGCACAAGAACAAAGGAAAAGAGAGCTACTATCTACCTTCAGCATATTTTATCACAGATTCAGGCAACAGGATGGAGCTGCCAGAAGCTGGGTCAGAGTGTGAATGATATAGTTTCCATACCTATCCTAAGCAAACATGAGCAGATTGCCAGAGTTCAGACAGTTTCCTAAATGGCTAACCCATCACAGGAGTACAAAATCTGCACTTGCAGTTAAGTTCTCGCTCTCCACAGGCATGGGCTTTGCCTCTGAAATGCACACCAGATTGCCCACACACTGTATGAAGTGACAACACATTTAAAAACTTCTAATTTGAAGAAATTAGATAAAGCTTAGACTAAATGGCTAAGTTATTTACTATGGACTTACATATTGACTTACAGAAATGTAAAATGGATTTTTTTTCTGATTTTTATCCCTCTGAAACATTCAGTTATAGAGATCTGATCACTCCAAATGCTTATTTTTTACAAGACCAAAAACAATTTGACCAGTAGCTTTCCGAGTTTGCCGCAGATACAGTTTGGAATCTTTATAGTATGAATTCGAAAATAATCAATAAAAGCAGTTACAAAGTTAGAAATCACATTCATTCACTTTGACAGTCATATGCACATTTGCATTTATAAAGATATCAAGCAGAAGACTCTACATAGCTTTTTTTAATAATAAATCACTTACAGTTTGCCAGTGATGTCCTAAAAAAGCCTTACTGACCCTTTCTAAGGCACAGTTTTTTCAAACTATTCTAAGGAATTTCACAGTGCTATATCAAACCAAGTGCTATGCTTATTCCTTACTTAGTACCTCTGAAGAGCTGACATCAAGTATGAAGTAAGGATTAACTTGACAAATGTATTTTACATGCCATCCATAAAACTGCTTAACCTTTTTAAAAATTGTCAACTGATTGTCAGTTCTCCTAGAGAACATCTAAAATTTCTGTATAAAAATATGAAATTATTCAGCTATGAACAACTGTATTACCCACAGCATAATGCTGTAGCCATAAAAGAAGAAAAATAAATACAGTAAGAATATAGCCCCTAAGCAGCCTTCGCTGCATCTTGAATATACAAAGCCCTCATAACTCAATGATATATTATCTCTCCTAGGGCAATAAGCAATTAAACACATTSCTTTCTTGATAACAGAAGAAAAAAAATACGTAACCCCCCCATACCTTTATAAATTAGTTTCACTGTATCTAGAAACAACGGAAGTACTGAAATACAGTGACCATCTATGGCATGGCAGACCTGAGGACATACCGTTGCTGTACACTCCCAGAATTAATGGATATTTTATTTGGCTTATCTCCTTGGTGTTCCGCATAGAGAAGCTATCCCAAACCTTTGATTATTCTTGTTGCCTTTTTCTGTACTAAGTCTAGCAGACAGATCAGTGCAGGATAATCATATTCAAAGCATGGCCTATGTATGTCATGGATTTTTACCACAGAATAGTAATGTTTTATGTTATGACCCCTTTCTAATAATACTCAACACTATTTACTTTTTTTGACAGCTAGTGAAAACCGAGTTGATGTTTTTACACAAATGTCTATCAGAACACTTTCCTGAGCAGTAATAGCTGATTTAAAGTCAGGGTTGGGGTTTTTTGCATAAAGCTGTTTTATTCTCGTGCATTACTTCACATTTCTGAAAATGAATTTCTGCTTCTATTTTATCACCCATTCGCTCAGTTTTGTGAGATCCTTCTACAACTCTGACTCAAGACAGTGGTGAAATCAAGAGTCATCAGATTTGTATCATCTCTAGACTATTATCAGAATAGAGGGTTTTTTTCCTGCAATCATTGAAATAATTTTATTAAAATATCACTAGTCTATAAGTATTTGATCAAAATTAACAACTCTGACCATCTTCTAACATTTAAAACACCTGCTTATTTTGACTGAAAATCCCCCTCTTAAATTACRTGCCAGCTAAGGTGGGCACTACTTCCCTTCTGGAGTTCTGCATGCATACAGTTTGGATTATCCTTGCTCAGTTGAGGAAAACATTAAAAACATTCTTTTTATTCACTCTTAGTGGTGAGGAAGAGCAACTCTACAATGTCTGTGTATTTAAACAGCCACTAAGGAAATAAAACTGTGCATCCATGAGTGAGTTAGCAGAATCATAATGAAAAATATGTTGTGCCAGTCCAGGAGCCTATGTTGAAGGTTACACATTCATTGACAATGAAGGTTACGAAGATCCAACGGCAAACACCTTCTTTAGTGATCGAACCCTCTTTCAGCAGTTGGCTTGATTTAGAAAGGTTTCCACTGTTACCCCAAGCGGGTAACTCTCATGAGGATCTCATCATTTTGCATTCTAATTACTGCAATGATCTTTTCTCTACCCCTGCTCCACTTACATCCATTTAGACACTTCTCCAAAGAGCATTTCCTTAGTTTATTGCTTTGTCCAAGGCACCACTTTCCCAGTATCTTTCTAACACAGCAAACAAAGCCACACCCATCTATCATCTCACTCCTTATCAAAAGGGTTGATTCACACTCTGGTGAGCCTTCAATCATTTTCTCTTTAATTTTCCAACAAGACTTCACAGGTGAGGTTTCATTTTACTGTTAAGTGATTTAATCTACAAAAAGGAGCAATCCCACTCCCCTGTAACTCTCAGGCGCATCATCCTGATTTTTCCCATGCATTTCCTTTAGTATTCAATCCGATCTCACAATGAGCTGATTTAGAAAATACAACCCCCTACAAAAGAGCCATTATTTTTCTGCTGGTTTAGGTCCCTAAACAGGCTTACTGTAATGGTCAAATGAGCACAGGTGCCAGTGGAAAGCAGGGGTCACAACTATGTATTTTGGTGACAGACAGCCGTTGGATCAGGTTAGCTGTAATGTGAAGCCTTACTCTCAGGCTCTCCCTTATGCTTTGTAAGCATAAGAAGCACAGTTACTTCTTTTAACTTGGAACTCTCATCTTCCATGATGAGGATAAAAATATTTTATAACTGATGCACAGGAAATAATTCAACCATCTTACTGTTTCCATCTATCTGTATTGCCCAGCTATAACTTATATTATACTGGAATTGTGAACTTCCTGGGGGAAACGTTCTTCATGTCTGCTTCTGCAAAGCAGGGGTCATAGCATCATCTGTTTTACTTTACTTCATTTTCATTCTGTTTTACTGTTCACTCGACTATAAAACTGTTAAAATTCTACTGAAAATTTAACTGAAATCCAGCAGATGCAAGTCTTCGCTGACAGAAACTGAGGCACAAAAAATGCATCAGAGAAAAAAAAAAAAAAAATAGACCTTCTATATTCTGATTTGTTACCGATTCAAACCCTTGGGCTCTTTTTGACATCTTCTCATTATGGAAAATATACTCAGTGAAGGTCAAAAAGAAACAGTTGTCCAGACTTTAACAGAAGTTAATTTCTAAGTATAAGAAAAGCAAACTTTTTTTTCAAAGCAGTAGCAAGAGCTAACCAACTAGGCAAGCTGTAACTATAGCCCACGCGTAGTAAAGGACACACTTAAGGGAGGATAAACAAACAGAACTTAAATTCTAGCTCATGCCACTTCTGCAAATCAGGCCTACTGACAGAACGGATAGGATGAGAAGAAACGTCCACACGATTATTTGTTACAGGTCATATAACAAAGCTATAGTGACACATGAATCAAAACTGAAAATGGTACCAAGAATATTACACAGTAAGCCTCTCCAGAGCTCTCCTGTTCCTCATGGAGAATCTCCTGACCTTTTGGGATAGTTTCTTTGGGAGAATTTCTTGGGCCAAGTAAACACAGACATACAACAATCTAACAAGAGTTTTTTAAAAAGGCAGTTGATCTAACTGCAACTAAGTTCAATTATGAGCTACACCCTAAAAGCAGGACACAAAGGTCTGATCACCAGTTACCTCTCAAGTGGAAAATCAATGAGACATGAGTCACACTGGATAAAATGACATTAACTGGCCTGCCTTTACCTCCATATCCCTGCAAAAGATTCCCTCTCTACATTCAGAATTTCGATAGCAGGAAAAAAAAATAACCCTTCATGCAATATAGGAAGTTTCAATAAAACCCCTTCTGGGCTGTAATTAACCAGGGATATTTTCAGATCATGAGTGACATAACTGAAATTCACAAATATTAACAAGAAATTAATTACCTATGTTGTTGGTGTGGGGGTTTTTTGAGGGGCAGTCATAAAACAACAACAACAACAACAACAACAGACTGTCTAGATCTTAACATCAAGAAATCTGTTCCTTTACACTCACACACTTGTATAATTTGAATGGTCCTGACAGCAAACTGCACTCCATAAAGCAATCCATTTATGAGAATAAAATACAGAGGATTCTTGAGGATTTGCAAAATTCTCTTTGGTTCAACAACAACTAAGACCTTCAAACTACATGTCAAGAACCACACTGAGATAAGACTTAGCATCTAAAAAGTCTTGAAATGAACTGTAAAGTAGGAAGAGAAATCTGAAAAAGACAGACTTCGCTTCGGGGTGTCGGGGGTAAGCTTTATTTGCACTAGGACATCATACAAAGAGTAAATGTTTCTCATTGTCCTTTTCAGCACTGGCTGTGAGATGGCAGCTATGTGAAGAACCTTTTCCATCTGAAGTATCTTAGGAATCCTCTTAACAAAGGATCAGTGGATTCCCAATTATATGATCCAGAGAAATTCTCAGCTGACCTCACTGAAGAGAAATGAGATAACTACACTTTGTTCTGTTACAAACCACTTCCTCACAGATGGATTTAAAACTATGCAAGCATATATGAAAAGTAATTGCATTACTGCAGCCTCCACAATGATACTGTGAATAATGATTTTTTTCAGCCTTTCTGCATTTTTTGCAATGCACTAGATATAGCAGAATTTCCAGAAAATTGACACAATAAACACCATGATTCCGCTAAAAATAGAAAGCTAGTTTAAAAAAAAAAAATCATAAGCTGTAGTGGCTTTCTATTTTGCCTATTTTTCCAGGGCAAAATAAATTAAAAAAAAAAAAAAATACAGAAAAGTTGCAGACTGAGAATTGAAAAGAACTGAGAACATCTGGTTAGCTTCCTTCTTCCTGAAGCCTAGCTTTTGAGGAAATACCCAAAGAACAGTGCTGGCAGCATAGCAAAGCACAGAAACATTGTCAAATCTTTTCAAGTGACAATTTAGACAGAGTAGGTACTAACAAAAGCAATATAATCATATATACCTAACCAGTGAAACTCGCTGCTAGTTATACTCTGACTTTCAGAGACATGTACAGAGAAAGCACAAGTAAATGAAAAGAAGGTAGCGGGTGGAAGAGAAAACATGTACCAATATATTCTAACTTTAGAATGATTAATAAAATACAATTTTTAAAGTTGCTGAAGAAATTTTATACACTTGGAAACAGAAAAAAAATAGCAAACAAACCCCAGCATCTGTTGTAACGTTAACAGATTCYCACCCCAAGACTTTTAGTCAATCACTGCCTGGGACTCCCCCAGTCCACTCTGCAAGAAATGCTTCTCCAAACTCCACATTAAAACAGCCTTTTTCAGACAGTTCTGTCTGACAATTTCTTCTCAGTTACAGCTCTTCAGGTGGAGCTTAGGGAATAGGTGCATCTGTCTCTGCCTAAGACTTAAGCCTTTGTGCCCTTACTACGTGAGATACTGTGACCCCTTTATAATACTCAACAAAAAAGCTTCTGTACTGCAGTGATACGTATAAGGAAAATCCCTGGAAGACTTAAAATATTTGAAGAAAGGAACAAATTTCTTTTCTGACATCATTCTAATATAGTGAACAGTGTTTGCATTCTTCCTTTATTGATTTTTAGAAATAGGATTCTCATTAACAGCTTTGAGATCACATTTATTTAACTGAAATAAAGTATATGAAACCATTAGAATTAACTTCCACCATGTCCTGCTGCATTTGCAACTGTATGTAAGCAAACACTGCTTCAGGATCTAAAACCAGTGTCATGTCAGTTACCAGCACTTTGTTTCTCAATGGTTTAGTGACCAATTTCCCATCAATTACAACAAACAGAATGATGATACCCTGTGAAGTATATATAAAGTTTAATCCATATCATTGGTGAGATAGAAAAATGCCCTAAAAGCCTAATTACAATCAGGCAGCAATAGATTTAAAACATTATTTTATCTAAATCCTCTACACTCTTTTTAAACATTGAGAATGTGACAGAATTTATCTCACTTTAACCCTTTTCCTAATTACAGAGCATATACATATGTGACACAGAGCCTATCCTTCATTCACCATTAAGCCCAAGGCAGCTTTGTCAAATTTCAAAAATCAGAAAAGCTTGAACAAGGTCACATGGAATGTAGGCAGTTGATTTTGAATAGAAAAAGTACAGAATAATTCATTAAACTGAATTTGGTTCAAAACACAGTTTTATCAAATTGTCCAGTACTTTCAACCCTAAACAGCTTTAACAACTCATTTGTGTCAAGGTTAGTTCTTCCAATGTAATAAAATATCTTTAAATCACCTAAAAAGAATCTCAAAGGAGAAATTTTGTTTAAAACTAGTATATGCAGTAGAAAGGATACATTTCTACTCAGGCTTTTCCATATTGTGACTATTAGACAGCAATAGGCATTAAAGACTGAAATCTATTTCTAATTCATGGAACACAAACCAATTTTAAATAACATCATATTTACATAAAAAACTCTTCAGGAACCTGAAGATACTTTATAAGTGATGATTATCCCTCAAAACACATCTCTCAGATAATAACTGTTATCTCTATTTTACAGAAAGAAGGTGAAGTTGCATGATTTGCTCTGTTTCAGAGCCTGGAATGCACCTGATTCCCTGGCTCCCTAGACTTAATCTTTTGAACTTTGCTTCTCTTCAACAAAGTCTTCTCAAAGACACTGACTCTAGCTCCGTTTATTTCTATTGGATCATAAAAAACACATAAAGGTAAGTCAAAGATATTAAATCTACAATGAAGACTCTATTAAAGTTATTTTCAATATTACATTACATAAGGCTTTAATAAATACTTTACAAAATAAACTTTAATGAATATATTTGATTTTTTTTTTTAAAACTAAATCTTACAAACTGCCACATCACTAATTTTTTTTGCTCCACCATGAAGYTTTGTTTTGTTTTTTTAAATCATGGCCAGCAAAATTACAAAAATCATAAAGAAGTGGAGAGATCTAATGCTGACAAGTCATCCTACCTCCTGTGCCAAGGACAGACCAACTATATCTAAATCACCTCTAAAAGGAGGTTATTTAACCTTTTCTAGAGCACCTTCAGCAATAGATAACCCATTACCTCCCTCAGATATTTAACCCTGTGATTATCTATCCACAGAGCTGGAAAGTTTTTCTTAACATCGAAATCTCCTTTTGTGCTCTTTAGGACCATTATTTCTTATCCTACCTAGAGAGAACAGTTTATTACATTCTTCTGTGTACCAATCCTTACCATATTTGAAGCTTATTATTATGTCTCCCCATCTCTGCTACAGACTAAACAAGTGCAATTCTTTCAGTCCTTCCTTAAAGCTCATTATTGCAAATCTTCTCTAAATACTCTTCAATTGGTCCAAATCTTTTCAAAGTAGAGTAACAAAAATGGAGACAATACATCATCTGAGGCCTTATGCTGAGTACTGCAGAAGAATTTCTTATCTTACACGCAACAACAAYCCTGTTCATATATCCCAGTATGACTCTTGTTTTATAGAACTGTCACGACTCCTTTGTGTTCATTTTGTGATACAGCTGCTTATTTGCAGAACTGTCGCCCAGCCAGTTGCTTCTAGTATTTAAGTTTATTGTTGCTACCCAAACGTATTATTTTGTGTTTCTCTTTACTGAACTGCATCCCATATAGTTCAGGTCATTCATCCAATTTGTCAAGACCATTTCACACTCTAATGCTTGCATTCCCTCCCAGATTTGTACTGTCCATGCAGTTAGTAAATTTGCTTTGTTCTATCATCCAGGTCACAAATTGAATGACTAAACAGGATTAAATTCAGAAAATACACCTGCACAATTCCACTCAATGCATGCCTTCAATTTGAAATGTCCTTAAAACATTTAATTAATAGGTAACTAACCAGCGTGGCAAATCTTCTCTGACAGTATCTATTTTTGGTGTTTCTAGATTCTTTAGCTGTGGAGATAAAATTCCTAACTTCCAACACTACTGTACAGGCAGAATATCTTTCAAACATAAATATACAGGGGAGGCTTTACCACTCTCCTCCTCCTCTAATGTGTTTGTGTGTTGCACAGTAACCCAGTTGCATAGCTCCTCCAATTTTGAATTTGGGCTATATCCCTGTTTTCCTTTCCTACAGAGACACTTCAATTCACAAAAAAAAAAAATCACTAGCTCTGAAAAATTCAGATCTTATGTACATCTCTCTATATACACACCAATAAAACAACAACAAAAAGCAGGATGTTACCATTTGGCAAACTCTCAAGATCACTCATTTCCTTTTTGACTTTTAAATTTTGCAACTAAAATAAGTGTTTTAAACGAAGTTCAAATCACTACATTTTGGGGACAGATATCAGGTATTTCTCACGACAAAGCTGTAAGAGACTGACAAAATCCCACTACTCTACTACTGATGTATTCTCTAAAAGGTAAGCTTTATGCTTCTTACGACTAGTTTGGCACATGTGCACCCACTAATCAAAACAAATATTTGTGTTTAAATACTGTATTTTAAATCTGAACTAGCAAAAACATATTTAAAATCTTTGGCAATCAAATTGTCTATCTTGCCAACATTCATATTCCTATGTCCTATGATGAAGTTCAATAGACCAGAAAAAATGGAGAGCAGCTAATGGCAATCTAACAGATAAAACATCACTACAAGGAGAATCAACTGTTTTCCGAAGCAACAAGACACAAAGCAATCAGCTTAATGCAAAGCAAAAATATTTAAATTGAGTATCAGGTAAAACTTTAACCATGTGGTGATGAGCTGCTGAAACAAGCAACAGAAAGAGGAACTTTGTCATCAGAGGGAATGATCTCGGTACACTTCCAAAGGGCAGAGGACTGGACTAGCTGACCTTTCTGTATTTCTATGTTTAACTGAATTCATTATAAGCATCAAAATATTACAGTAACTTTAAAGAACAATTATTGTAAGTTAAGCTACTAAGCCTTTTGTCTAAAGATATAAAAAAATCTTGTATGACAAATTGTCTGTATAAGGGAAAGTGGTTAAATGCAAACTGTTAACTAATACACAAATTTTGAAAGCAAACTGTACAAATTATCAACCTACTATGCTATGAAACCAAACCCAAGTATATTGATTACAAAGCTKCACTTAATCACAGAATCTTTTTAAAAGTCTTTTTGTTTGAAACACAGTGTCTAATGAGAAAGAGAACACAATATTTAATGTTCAGCTCTGCACTTCTTAATGTGTGTTTTACGAGTTGTTACTCAAACAGAAAGAAGGTTTTCACAAAACTAAAATAAACTCTCATGACAGTTCTTCTACAACCAAGGCAGTTTTTGAAGCAGAAACCATATTTACAATGTTCTTAAAACTAGAACAATATAGAGTGTAAAGTTTACCAGAAGCAAGTTCTTATAATCAGCAGCTTGATTTCCAGCAAAGAACACTTAATTTGGAAACTAAAAAAAAACCTTCCTCACTACAGAAGTGAGAAAGTTTCTCACTTTCTGCAACTTCACTCCCGCCTACAGAGGTGGCAGAATTTTTCTTGTTCAAGATTTTTAAGGACAAGTTCTATAAATATCTGTCTGGAATAATCTAAGTATGTTTAAACTAACCCTAAAGAAAGGCAACAATAGGTCTTACAGTACCACATTTCTAGAACTGTGAGTGCAATGTAAATCTGTGGATATAAGCAAGTGCTGAGCACTTGAAAAATAAGTTCTCTCTTGCAAATCTGGTTCTTTATGACCGGAGAGACCTGTATCATCAGTTCCCACACGATGCAAAGACTTCCATTTTTGGGAAAACCAAAACAAAGCAAACCCCAATAGATTAGCCCTAAAGACTTTAAAGAGAGCTTTTCAAATGTGAAAGACTAATTTAAAAAACAAGAAAAACCTCACAATTGGAAGTAGGGCAGACTGCAAAGACTTCTGTCCAACTTCCTGAGTAGTTTTAGAAACATTAAGAAAACATTTCTTATTTCCCTCATCCAACAAGGTGGTAAAAGAGCAGAGTAAAAGTCTTTCCACCTTGTATCAACCAGACAACTCTTACCGACCAGAAGTCAACCTAATCAAAGTACCTAGAATGATCTGGAAGAACCAGAAACAAAAAAATCTTTAAGTCTCTTGGAAGTATTGGGAGAGTAAAGCCTTCATTCTGTATGAGACTATGGACAGCAGACTGGAATCTCACTACATAAGTATGTTAGAAACACTGATAAATATCAGAGCAGTCACGTGCTGTTCAGCTGTAGAACTGAGGCCCATCCTAGGATACACTCCCAAATTTTGTGAGAGATCTAGTTATTTTTGCACATTAAATCTGTAATAAAACTGAGCTCAAAAATCCTATTTGCTATTTCTCTTTTTTCAGAAATGTTAAAAATTATGAGACAAAACATATAATTGAACTTCATGACTAAATAGCTTAGTAACTAAGCTATTTCATACAGCCTATCTCTTAGTAATTATACACTTGAAGTATGCAATGCAAAGGAAAAATCGTTTCAGTTAATAGTGGTACAAGTGAGAATTGCAACAACTACCTATATTGGACTAAATAACTAGACAAATAAATTATCAACAGTATTTCAGTTTAAGGTCATAACTGCTGCTCCTTACTGACACACTCGGCTGTACTGTGTAACAGTCCTTCACAAAAAGCCTTACTGTAAATTCAAGACAGAATGTTTTTATGAAATAAGCATGACAGTGCTGGAGAAAGCCTGCAATCAAAGTTGTTCAGGTTCTGAATGACTTGCTATAAGTCACATGTTAAAGTAAACTACTAACTGCTAACCCCTTCTAAGGCAATGGGAGTTTCATGAGTGACTTCAATTGGGTGAAAATTTCACCTGATAGCTATTTTTTTAAACACTTTACCACATACTCTTTACTTAAAAAGAACTGCATTTTTCTCCCCTAGTGTTTAACACACACCATCTTTTTTTTTCCTTAAATAAACTTTTTTCCACTTCTGATTAAGCAAATACTAAAATTATTAATCTGAAAGACAATACAGTAAGATTAAAAGATACTTGAAAACAAACTGCAACAGTAACTTGTCAACTTATTTTCTGAAAAGTTATACTTGCTTATGAAAAGAATCAAATTTTGCTAATCCCAAATCTACCAGTCCCTACTGGATCACCAGTCCTTGTAGCAGCTAGGAGGTGGGGGGGAGCATAATATCTAACCATAGGTTAGAAATACACCCAAAAAGCATATTCTCAAACGGTTGCACAAGTTAGTATTTAATATGAAATACAGAGTACACTTAGTGCTTCACCTTAAAAGCCTCAGTAAACGATCACTATGTTATTAGTACAGTAATAATGACAATATCAATGGAAAACATGCAAATACATGTACAACCACTGAAGAGCTACTACAATTTGTTTAATAATAACTGCAAACATATTTCCAAAATAAAACTTGGATCTTCAAAGCCTAAAGAACATATTAATTTATAAAAATTTAGTATCAGTTATGTGGCAGCCTAAAACCAGATTAGTAAAATGCAGAGTTACACTCCAAGACTACAAAAACTGCCAGCATTCCTGGATAATCAGGGACGGAATAAAAGACACCATAAGGAAGAAGCAGAACCATATGCTCTCCCTTAAAAGAGATCAGGACTAGGAGACAAAGGGGATATTGCTGAGCTGGGATGCTTCGATACTACTGGAATTATTTTTCCAAATACAAAACAGAAATGTATTTTACAAGTTTGGGATATAATGGGACACATATCATAGCCTCAAGAAAGATCAGATTTGTGATGCTAAATCTCTCTCTTTTGGACCCCTGCATCCTTAAACATCAGCGTTCCTACAGGGTAGGGGCAGTTTGGGTTCAACAGCAGAAACCTGAATGAGTACAGAAACAGCAGCATGGGACAGGTAGGAAAAGCAAGCCGAGACAGCAAAAACACCATGAAGTGCTTGCGGGGGACAAGGGCATGGCCCAAGGCTGCACGCTGGTCGAGGAAGGGCCAAAGGACCTCTGGATGTTAACGCAGACTGGAAGCTGTGAGAGCGGCACTGGGGCAGTCGGAGGCACAGCCAACTCAGCGCCGTGAAGCTGGGCACCCTGTCCAGCAGGTGATATGGCAGGACAGCGGGGGTCAATCAAGGGGCGCAGCAGTGGGCTCTGCGGGGCACGCCGCCCACCCCGGGACGGCGCCAGCAGCACTGCCCGCAAGCCCGGCACCCGTGGCTGGAGGGCCCCGGACGCGGTGCGCCGGCAGGGGGGAAGAAGCGCGGAGCAAGCGATGGGACACGGCACGGGCCACGACGCTGCAACCTGCGCGCCTCTGGAGAGCCAGAAGCG
>JAYKAV010002031.1:703795-794270 GCA_035582835.1 Phoebastria nigripes | reverse complement strand
GGCGGGGGTGGGGGCCGAGCGGCGCCGCGCTCCGGCATGCCCCGAGGGGAGGGCCGGCCCTGCGAGGTGGCTGGGGGCCGGGAGGTGCCCCCGTGCGCTGGGGCAGGTGTCTGGCGGGGCGCCCTGAGGGACGGGGACGGAGCTCCGCGTGCCCAGGCAGGGCGGGCGGCTGAGGCAGGAGGAGGAAGCGGGCGGCGCGGCCCGAAGCGGCACCCGGCGGCTGTGGGTGCTCCCGCCGTGCCGGGCAGCGCCGCGGCCGTCCCGCCTGCCGCCGCCTCCGGCGGGCTGCTCTGGCGCCGAGCCGCGCCGCCGCCTGCAGCGGTAGCAGCCGGCCAGCGCCTGGTGACTTGCAGGTTTGCTGCGGTTAGGAAGGGGAATGGGGAGCTGGGCTCGGGAGCGGTATTCTGCTGACTGGAAGCGCCGCTTCCCAGGGCGTACGAGGCAGTTCTTGCCTCTCGAAGTCTCTGCCTGCCTCCACAGCCAGTTTTGTGCCCCAAAAGTGGGGCTGTTTTGTTCGCGGCTCCTGAAAAATTTCCAGCGTTCTCTCCCGACTTTCTCAGTTCAAGCAGTGGCGTCAGGAACAGGCACCGTGGGGTACTCCCACCCTCTAGATTATGACTAAAAATTAACCACTCGCGCTTTCAAATCTCTTGGTTTTAGTAGCCGCCTGGTTCTCTGCTAACGTGTATGTGATCACCAAGAGTTACTGTTTAACGCACGCAGTCTGCTCGAACAGATTATTTACCTCTGTACTCCTACGGAGGGAGAGGAACTACTGTGTATCTCTTGCTATCCTTGTAAACTCTCACCGTTTTTTTCCTGATCCACCACGGTTATAATGCAATCTGGAAGAGCTTCATGTAGCCAAGAAACACAAAAGACTCAAGTTTTCTGTTAAATGCTTATGAAATTCAAGAGCCTTTCCATTAAGAACAATTAACAAATTTCCATATGGCTAGAAAATCCTAAGCTAAAACAGTTTTCTGTAACAGAAGACTAAGTACTGCAGAATATTTTCAATTGCTTTTAAAGGTAGTTACTGACTGTATGGTAATTCAACTGATTGATACTTTTGTAAAGAAAGCAGATTTAATAAAGTCCTTATTGCCCAAATTGCAAGGCTAGTCATACAGACACTCATTCTGCAATGCCAGAGTCTGCAGAAAAACCTCAGTAGCTTTTCCACTTTCCGAAGCAGTTTTCACTTTTCCCTCTGTCTTGCTGACTTGGAACTCTTCTCCTGTGATCAGACTCAAAACAACTGAAATCCCACAAGAGAGGGAARGAAATTTTTTTCTTGAATCTATGCCACTGTTCTCATGCAGTCTTCTGTCTGTGTGCCCGAATCTGAAAGAGGAATGGAGCTTTTTCTGTTATTGCAGGAGCACCTGTAAGCACTAAGATGTTGTGAACTGCAATCCATTTAGAAATGTGTTCACTTAGCTAAACAGCTGCAGTGGCTGAAGATACTGCATTTCAGACAAGTGTTAGTGCTTTCACAGTAGAACTGAGGGTTCTTCTCAGCTGCTTCAGTGCAAATTCGATTGGGTTTTTTAGCTTTTTGATGTTTTGGGGTTTTTGTTTGTTTGTTTGTTTGCTTGTTTTGGGTTTTGATTCCCCCCCAAGGGTGCAGTTGAGCAATAGAGYTGACCTAATCCGCTGACCTAATCCACTGGCCTGCTGACACACGAGGCAGCACTCTTTCCCCCGATCTTCCCTGCCCCACAGTCTTTCCTACTGCCCACTCTGGTGCTCATCTACACACAAGGTAAACCAGTTGGACTTCCTAAACCACCAAGAAACTGTTTCTAGTGTGTTGGTTTTCAGCTAGAAAATAAGCTGCATTGGCTCACCACGGAGAACAACAAAAGGAGCCAGCATGTGAGATGGGGGTGAGACAGTGTTGCCAGTAGAGGGGAGGAACAAGACAATCCCCTTTTGGCAGCAGTAACTTTTTGGCAACAGGATTAAACCAGTCGAACTATATTGTCTAACCACACCCTACACCAGGATTCGCCTTGAATTCACTGAGGAGGACTTAAATATTATGTTCTGCCATCTTGCCTAAGAAGCAGTAATGTCTAGTGATGGGATGATAACAAAGAGCAACTGTTAATGGTGTGATGTTTCAGGTAATGGTTCCTGCTAATGAAGGGGATACTCCCGAGGCTCTTGCCCCACCTCTACATGCCCCCTGCTTTTCCCTGGATTGAATCCAGCCATTGTGTATCTACAGGGTACTTTGGCTCAGCTAACCTTCCAGAGGAAAATTAACAATATGCAAAGAAGAAAAAAGCAGTCCATGTGTAGTAAGGACTGAGATCAAGCAGGTTTACTAAGACCTCCGCCCAAGAGAATTTACATTTAAACCTGGAGAAACCTGCTTTGTTTGAAGCTGGCTGGCTGGGGCTCTACAGCCACTCTGTTGTCTCCACAGTTCAAAATCTCTTTTTCATCCACTCATACTATCCTGTAGCCCCTTCACCACAGTATCCTATAGCAGCTTTTAAATAACTCCTAAGTATAAAGGAATATGCTCCTGCCTAGCAGCACCTCATTGCTTTCTCCAATACATTTTCACTTCCAGTCAGTCTTCCTTGCCCCAAACTAGATCACACTCTTAAGTCTTGTGGGCTGCAGTTTCCTCGGTGCTACAGCATCTATCTTCTACCAATAATTAGTAGCTGCATTTATTATGGGCAGCCTTGAGTATTAATCATTTATAGGGCAATAACAATTTCTCTGGCCTCATCAAAGTCGGTATTTAAAAAAAAAACAAACAAAACAACCCACTATTCTGATCAAGGGAAAATGGTGTTAATGACAGGTTTTCAGCATGTTGCAATGGGACAAGCTAAAAAATACTAGATCAGCCTCCCTCCCCCAAGTCAGTACTTTCTACAAAATCAGGAGCTGAGATGTTTTATATCCCTCACGTCACTGAAACCTCAGCTCGTGTTTGTGCATAGAAAACTGCCTAAGACCACAAGGTCCAGCTTTAATGAAGCTGTTACATGGCTCATGCTCTCAGTGGCAGCATTGCTGTTTCCACCTATCTCAATCCATGAAATAGCTTAATTGCTTCTCCTATTATTAGAGYAAATTAAATGTGATTTTTTTTCTGACAAAAGATTAGCAGAGTTCACTCTTCACAATTCAGCACAATTGAGAAGTTGATCCTAAGGACATCTAGGTTAGTTCTGTGACAGCTACTCTGGTATCTTTACACCATGCCCCAAGAACAACGTTAGCAAGCTGTTACTGCTTGCTACCCAACACTGCAGTTAAAACAGGGCTTATGTTCCTGGCTACAGCTCTAGGTCTACACTGGCTCTTAAAAAGGGCATGCAGGATGAGGAAGATTATAGCTGTATTCACCTCCAGAGTTCAGCTCAAGCTTGTTTGTTCTGACTCAAGGGCAGCTGTACTGGACTGGCTGGTTGCGTGGAATTAATCGGGTGGCTGCACAGTAAGCCCTGGACAAGAGCAGACAGACTTTTCCTAAAGCCAGCTTAGGTTCAATAGGGTCAACTTCCACAGTATGGCCCAAACCTAATAAACTGTCCTGGACTGGATGCAAGTTGGCTCAGCAAAACACTCAGAAGTCTCTGCACTAATTACTTTACCATCTCAATAATTTTGCTTGGACGTACTTTATAGGTGGCCTTTTGGATTGTGTATTTACATACTTCTGAAAGAAAAAAAGAAAAAGCATTTGCATTCTTGAGAAGAAAATTCCAACAATAGATAGTTCCAGAAAAGAACTTAAAGTTATAAAAGGGAAGTTTTTGTTGAGCTAAAAGAAAAAAAAAAATAACGGTGTTAAGACCATTTTCTGCTTAAATATGCATACTTACACAGAATCACTTCTTGTTTTCTTTGTTATAGGTCCTCTGTTTTGCTGCTCAGTTCTGCCTGCTGTATTCCCTGGAGAGCCCTAAATTGTAAATTTTTTTTTTTTTTTTCCATTCATGCTACCATATGTAAAGAACAAATATGAGAAAGGCTAGATTTCCCTTAAGATCATCAACAACAAAAAAGCATTTTCAATGTTTTTACCTGAAGCAAAATGCTTTAGATAAACAAAATCGGTTTGTGTCTAGACTTAAAAAAAAATAATTCTGCCTGAAGACGTACCCTACTGACTCATTTAGGTGTGGCTTCAGTAGCCAGTTTACATCAGAGACTATACAGGCTTTTTGCCACAACTTTAATAAAAGTTTACAATATTATCAATTCAGTAACATAGTAACAAAATGCATGTTTTTAATAATATTTCCACTACTTCAAATACTACTTGGACAAAGACTTTACCAGTAGTTATGGAAGTCAGCATGTCAAAATTAATAATAAAAAATTACTAAAATCATAATTGAAAAAAAAAATGCAATTGTGGTAAATTGCACAGGATTATAAGTGGTCATCTGGTCTAGTATCTACTCAAAATAAATCCACTCCAGCCATAAATTTAGAATGCCTATTTTTATGACACTTTTTTTTTTTGTGGGAACAAGGCGAGGGGAAATCAAAGTTATAGCTATTTATTAAACAGAAYGATCTCCAGTCATTGATAAAGGATATGTACATTAGACAATTTAGGAGTCTTATAACCCACACAGACTTCTGCAGTGTTGACTTTGGTTACTGAAAGATATCATATTCTGTGTTGAAAAAGCAAGTTACCAATTATAAAAGTTAAACACATGTAGGAAGTTATTAGTTTATTTCCATGTTATGCCTGTATTTTTAAAGTAGGGGCAATCTAACCCAAATTGGTCTAAAAATTTGCCGTTGAGTAGATCTGATACTTATTTTTAATAATTAAATTCATTGGGCTATATTCAGTACAATGTATAACCACTCCTCGCTCATGAGGTATTCCCATTTACATGGCTTTTTCTAATTTCAGTAGAGGCTTCAAAGTCAGGTAGATATGAAATGATAGCTAGACTGTAGTGCATTATTTAAAAAAAAAAAATTCCAGGTTGGAACTCATTAAACATAAAAGCAGTATACCAAGAAGGAAGCTCCTTGTTTTTCAAGGAGTTTTTCAACTACTTCTTAGTTTCTAACGCTCAAGAGTGAGGTTTTATATTTCAAAACTGAAATATTGGTGTCTAAAATACTTCAAGTAACTGTATTTTTTAATTTGCTTTATTTCAGTTACTTTGAGCATGTTATTATTCTAGTGTATAAATTTTGACTCAGGCTCCAAGAAAACAAGAGTCCAGAGACTTCCAGGTTCTAGAAGATTTCACATATGTGAGACAGGGAAGTTTTGACTAAATGGGATTAGAATGGGAGCTGGACCTATATGGGCACAGGTGTTTTTGCCTAAGGCTACTGAAAAATTGAAGTCCATACTAATAGTTACCTTAATGGAGTGTTCACATCAGCACTGACTTTGCAAGTTAGCTTACTCTAGTAGTTTTACCCCTTACAGATGTTATGAACTCCTATCCGAACAATCTCTTTTATCTTTCCCCTCTCCTTTAGAAACTTCCCTTTGTTACATGTACGGAGCACTCTCAGGTATTAGTGGTTCTGCATTAATACTTTCAATTATGTACAACCTACATAAAGATGTGTCAGGTCATGGAATATCCCTGTTACTGTGTTGACTACCTTGCATATTCCTTCAGGTCCTAGACCACAATAAAGGGCTCTATTATTACTCAAACTGAACAGCATGTAGTATGTTCGATGTAAACCAGAAAAACACAGATTAGAAGTTTTCAAGTAATATGTAGGTGTCTAAATCCAAAAAAATAAGACCTGGCACATTTCTGCCTAGCCTTTAGGCACATTTTTTTTTTTTCCAAACAGAAAAGTTTTTTTAAAGACAAGCCTAGCCTGTGATTAGGGCCCTCTCATACAGGATAGGAAAGATTGAATTTTTATTTAAACCTAATTGCCATCACACAGGAGTGGACACCAGCACCACTGACAGTTTAAAAAGGAGAGATCCCTGTTCAGGGCTCAAATCCAGAGTGGAGGGTAGGCACTTTTCAGATTTAGGTTAACAGTGTGATCAGGAAGCTTAACATCTTCTGGAGGAGGCTTGCAGAGCAGAAGCCCAGAAAGTGCCTCCATTACCTGTATCTTTTTCAATATCTACAGAAAGAGCCCAGGAAGACCAGCCTTTGCACTTGAGTGTGCAAAGTCCAGGTCACACATGAAGTTCGGATTGCTACTGATCTAGTTTAAGAGACAAATTACCTCCACTACCCTGCTTGGTTGGAAAGCAAATTAATTATATTACAAACAAACAAGGTAAGAGAGAGTACATTTTGCTTACTGAAAATTACTCAGAAAATGGGACACCAAAGAAGAGTTCATAGCTAAATGTCTTATTTCTTGCTTCTACAGTTAAATTGTAAAGTCAGTCTAAATATAAAAACCTCAGTACTAGACTAGAAATTTAATTGAAAATATTGTCTAACTGAATTAATAGCTGCCAATCAATTCGCATTTTGGCATGTATGAGTGCATTTCTTTTGTTATAGCTGAAAATCTCAAAGTAATCTTACTTCTGGTCCTAAAGAGAAGGTGTGCACATTGGTGGAAACAAACATGCATTCACAGCATGAGCAAGTGCTGCATCTCTGTCATTTGGGTTTGGCATCCCCCCAGGGGAAGGCGGGGGGGGGCGGGAAGCAATGTATCACCACRGTAACCGGGACATCTTGTTTTAGCATGTACATTAAAAAACACACAGGACAGAACAAAATTAGTCACCTAGAAAAATATTCATTTTTGGGCAAAACTATTCACAAACAATGAAAATGAAAAGGTCTTGGCATTGTCCTGTTAGATAAAAGACAAAAATTGCTATTTTTCATTTTTCACAGCTGACAATTTATTTTGACCTAAGTTTTTTCTTACTTGTAAGAATCAAATGCCTGCTCTCCCCTGCCCTCTTTATTCTTCTCAACAAAGTACTTTAAGATTTACTTTCTCATGTGGTAAGTTATTCCAAAAATGGATCTTACTGAAGTTCTTAATGTATAAAAAATTCTTTGTGAGTTCCAAGTGAGAAAGGTGCAACATATCTGGAAATCTTCTCAACTTTATTTATATTATGAAAACATTTTGTGGATGGTGACTGCTTTMTTTTTGCACCTCCCATGCTGCTAAACAAATGACTAGTAAGAAAAATAAGTGATTTGAGATTCACTAGCATTGCATAAAGGCGTATCAAAACTGCATAAATAACCAGTGTATTCCTATTACTCCAACTTTAATTTTTTACTGACAGTTCATTTCATAATGGTATATAATCAGTAAGTCAAGCGTCAACTGTATTTCTTCATGTCCACTCATTTCAACAACCAAACTTGTATTTTACCCCTTTAGCTAATCAACTCAATCTTGAACAAGTCAGAAAATGAAATTTCTTGCTTATTCATCTTATAAACCTCCTATTTGAGTGATCAAGTTCCTACTGCATTTTCTTAAGTCCACACATATACCCATCTATGACCCTTATAAGGAAACTTGTCATTGAGTGACTTGGCATGTAGCATCACTAACAATCCATAAAACCCATCAGACACATCAGTGATACGTTTCTCACAAATGGACCTTCTTTTTCTAGCTGCATGTCTCAGCTGACACACATTTAGAAGAGAGAAAATTTTTGTGATAGAGTCAGTAATACCAGCTTTCTATGAAAAACAYGACTCTGCTATTGTAAGCAAACATCTGTAATATTAAATGTATTATAAACAGATGACATTTTATCTTGCTGTGTGGCAGTGTTCACACTGTTTTGTATGGAGAAACAGCCTTGTTACCTTGTTGAATGGCTGAAAGCTAGGCTGAAGCTATTCTTAATTTAAGACAAGTGACATGTTTTAAACAGCAATACACATATTATAGAATATATTCAAGAAAACAAGTTATACTTTTCACTGTTAGTGAGAATAGCCCTTTCAAAATTTTTTACTGAACAAGGCTGTTTTCTAATCTGCTAAGATTTTGAAGGCTAATATAAACCAAGTGTGTTTGCAACCAGATAATTTCTGTGAAATAACACTGAAAGTGATTTGTCTTTCTTTGTGACACTTCAGAAACCTAGAACTCTTATTTTGCTTCCTGCTACTAATTGTCAGCTCTGGCTGGCTTAAGTATAGAGGGAAGCCAGAAAAGCCATCTGTTTGGAAGAATGAAAAAGCCTAGTTGTTTTACTCATTTCCTGGGCAAAATGAAGAGCTGAAAGGTTTTCAGTGAGAAAACTGCTTAGACTGCACTAAGCCAGATGTATATAGGGAATTCAAAAGGAATAAATGGAACAGAATTTTCTTAGTTCAGTATAAAATAGTTGTATGGCAAATATGAAGAAATCACTTGCCCCTTTAAGCAGATAATCTGTAAGTTTTCCTGTAAATTTTCCAGATCTCAGGTTTGCTTTTCCAAATGAACCTATATGATGAATAACAGGATAATCTATCAATAAATAATTAAAAAAAAAAAAAATGTTAGCAGTATCATTATAAATAAATGCCTATAATACTAACTTGAAAGAAGTTCTTGGCTTTAGTCCTTTTAAGAAAACCTAGGATATCTTGTGTTAGAAAAAGCCAATCAATATATGAGTTTTGAATCTGAGAAGCAGGATTCTTACATAACGCATTAGCATAGCACATCAATACACCAGATTTCATACGAAAAAATTCAGGCCTAATGGGCATATTTAACTTTTGCTCCACAAATGAAGACTGCTTCAACCACATAATATATTTTATAGCCAAACATATTTCTAACACTTTATGCTGATATCCCACTGTCAGTGAGACATACCGTTAACTCAACAGATACTTACATGAAATTACCCTGCTCTGGGGCTCTCTTTACCAAAATACAGGACCATACAAATTTACAAGAGGCTCTAAAAATAAATTCTTTCAGATGTCACTGAGTGTTGCACTCTGCTGGAAGGACAGATTTCTAAGAGTACATTATCATCTAGCCTCCAGAGTAGGGACTAACACACTACTACTTGTTAGCTCCCATCTTCTGACATCTCTACTTTGATAGCTTGGTCAGAAGTTAATTCCCATCAGCATAGCTCTGCCGATAGAATGGTAAGCATTCCCACATGACTATGTGACTCCGAAGCAAAGCTAAACAGACTAGAACTTCCACATCAAATATGACATCGTCAGGGAGAAGAAACAGATTAATTAAATAAAAAACCCTAAATAAATTAGCTTCCATTGACCCAGCTGCATATAGTAGGTTTGCAAGTCACAGTACGGTATCTAGATGGAGCAGTAAAATTCAAATGCATGATCTCTTTACCACTGTTAGTGACATGTGGCAACAATGGGTGTGACTGTTCTCCCTTGAATTCAGATTTGGCAGGTTTGTAGTGTCTCACCAGAGAGCTTACCCTACAGCAGTTTTTGTCAAATAGATATCAGAGGATGCCTTAAAACATGTTTTTGCTGCATTCAGGCAGCTCCACAGCTGACAATGACAACAGTATGCAAATAAAATATGCAGAGTTATCAAAATGGTTCTGAGTTTCTCTGATATGAATTAATAAAAATAGCTTTTGCCCTTTGTCATCTTATCTTGATACAGCTTTTGAACAGTGTATGAAGTCTCTAACTTACCTAGCAAACTTTCAGGCCATTACTGATAGGAAGGCTGACACCCATTACAGCAGTCAATTGAGTGTCATTTATCTATTTGAAAACAAAAAACAACCTTTATCGGCTGTATCTACTCAAGATCACTATTCCAACATAGAACCAAAAATAATTACTGTATTGCCTCCAGCCACAGTTCAATTAAGAGACTGGAGAAATAGATTATGTGCATTTATATATATATCTATCCCTAGACACAGGACTAATTTAGATTATACTTGCAGAAACAGCTTTCTGGACTACCCAAGTTAAACAATGAATTTGCATCACAGAATTGTCTTCAGAACTTCCTTCATTTCCTAATATACCAGTCACAGGAAAGGAAGAGACTGGCCGTTAAGTCAGTAAAAGTATAACATGGGATAATTTTACAGCTAACAAACATGTCATTTTTATTTGCTTTATTAAACAGATGGACTACTTAGCTCTCACCTCTGAAGCGTATTATAAAAGTGCCTTATTTTACTACTAAGCAATTCAATAGCTCTTCTGCTAATCTTTTTCCCTCCAATTATACTGTTCAGCTACATCACATAGTATCTGAAGCACTCTCCTCGACATTGGGGGTTCAGATGAACAATTAGCTATACTACTTGCAAAAAAAACTTCAAAAATTTAGAGAAATCAAGCTTTGAGCTGGTAAGTCCCATCCCCCCCCTGCCCACAGAAGAGAAGATTGAAGTTACCAGACTGAACAGCAGGCTTTTAACAGCTCAAATCTAGATTCCCAGGCCTAAAACAAGGGCTCCACTGGATTTTTCCTTTCTTGAAATGACAGCTTCCTTGGCACCCAAACACATCGCTGTGTTTCCTCAACTGGAAACAAATGAACAAAGAATCCAAATAGTCTGGTGAAAGGCTTATGGAAAAAAAAAATAATTTCCACAGGCCCTTCCTGAGATACATTCTTTCTTTGCTGCGAATCAGACAGCTCTTCACAGTAAAGGCTTCTCCTTTACCTATACTCCGAAGTGTTGCCTTCCCTCCAGCATACACAAGCCATCCATCTGGAGTTCTCCCACACTGTCTTACTTTAAAA
The DNA here is from genome assembly GCA_035582835.1 of Phoebastria nigripes. Classification (NCBI taxonomy): domain Eukaryota; kingdom Metazoa; phylum Chordata; class Aves; order Procellariiformes; family Diomedeidae; genus Phoebastria; species Phoebastria nigripes. The sequence goes on along the minus strand of JAYKAV010002031.1, from coordinate 783,575 downwards.
GGCTACTTCCATTTCTGTGGCATAAAATCCTTTGTAGAGCTCTCAAAGGGCTAAAAGCAAGACAGTCATCCCTTTGGAACTGTCTGTCTTGAACACAAACACATCTATTTAATCTCTGCAAGCTTGGGTTTTTGTTTTTGTTTTTTTTTGTTTGTTTGTTTGTTTTTTTTAAAAGCATGACAAACAGTGAAGATGCCTTTTACCATGGTGACAGAGGCGTTTCACAAACTCTGCTAGTTTAACGTGTCTCGTTACTGATCTATGTGCATCACAGTTTAAGATTATGTTTGCCTAGAGATTCCCAGACAGCCAGTGGAAAAGATTGACAAAACTGCTAGAAGATTTCTAGATTTCTAATAGGCTACCTAAACCCAGCACAAGTCACCATTGCTAAAGCTGAGGCAAATATTCCTACTCATCTAGGAAAAATTGTTCACTATTATCCAGCAATTATTTCCACATTGGAAGTTGTGCATCTTCAGCATTCTTTTAAGCAAGAGAACAACTTCATTTTCAACGCTGAGTCTTGTTGCTCTTCTCTGAAATAACCCCTCCCCAACTTGTATTTATCATCATATAGCATCCAAAATTGGGAACAGTAGAGATGAGATGTCACAACAAGCACAGCACCAAGTAGAGCAGAATAATTACCTCCTGTACCTCACATGTGATGCTTTTGTTACTATTACCCAGAACAGGTTTTGTTTTGGTATCACTGGATTTTAACTCTTAGTCTGATCTGCTATAATACCCAGAATACTTAGCACAGAACTGTTTCATTCCCTCAACAAGCTGATGTCCCTAACACTCAATCCATTTTTCTCTCGCAAGTTTTACAGTGGCAGGCTATTCCACCATCCAGATTACTAATGAAAACATTGAATAGATTGGTAAACCTGATCACCATACAGTGATTTAACCAAGAAAATATTTCCCCAGTTTCCAATTAAGAACATCATGTAGAAAAAATTCTTCCTCAAGTATGCAGATCTATTTATTGTTATTTAGTTTTAGTATGTTAGAGAACCTTAAGAATAGCTTACATGAGATAAAACTTGGGGGGGGGGTGGGGGGKGGGGGGGTGGTGCAGGGGGAAGAGTTAAAATAAGACCATATAAATGCAGGTTTAGTTTAGTCACTCTAATATGAAAAAAGGACAACAAAAATGGAGGTGGGAAGTTAGAACAGCCTTCCACAGGCCAAGGTCAGCAAGTTACTATTGACTGTTCATGAGTAAGTTACCTTTACCTTACTCAGTAAGACAAGTCTGTAGTAGTAACTGATGTGTTTGTTTACCGTGTACATACAGAGGTAACTTGATATTGACTTCAAGTTGCCTTATCTACTAATATAAAATTGTCCAAATGCATTGTCGGACATCAAAAGTCTCTGCTCACTGTTTCTTTACATTTACACCTATGTACATGCAAGGCTTCTTAGCTGCCGATGTCCCATGACCTCCTCTGGAATTTAAAGAACACTTACATGCAAGTTCAGAAACTTAACAGGCTGGCCAAGAGTTACCTGCGATACAGCTTAAAATTGAAAAATATTTTCCTTATGTACGAGCCATATAATCATTGGCTTCACACTGCTGTCCATTTACCCGTCTTATTTGCACTGCTGTGTTTTTAGCTCTAGTTCTTCTCAGGTAGGCTGAGGAAAAATACTGGAATTTACATTCAGACAGAACTGACTCCTCCTACACGGCATATTAGCAAGTACTTAAGATTAGAGGACACTTTCTCTAGGACTCTTATAGGTGGCTTTTTAACCAGAATGGCTTTAAGTGCTTTACAAAGTTCAAAACTAGTTTGATTTTATACTAGATATAAAATAATCCAGAAGAATGTTATGTCAGCATTTTCTTACTTTGGAGCTAGAACTGTCAACATCATTGCCTAAGCATAAAGTGATCAAGAAATATAGTTACTTGGGTGTGAAAGCAGTACCACAGCATTACTTCAAAAGTTTTTGTATTGATGTAATAAATGAAAAACGTTTAAGAAAGCTTTTTCCCCCCCTCTTCCACAGTTTAATTTTTTTTTTTTATTGATCCAGCCTTGAATAACGCTGCTTATTTGGTAACAATATCAGGCAAAAACAAGAGCAAGTGCCATTCTGCATTCCAATACGAATCATTCAGTAAAGTTTTGCAATATATACATTTTATCCAGCTTCTGACATTATAGGTCATCATGCCAATGAAAATTTTTAACAATACAATAAAATCTTTCAAATGGAACTGTTTATGAATGTAATTCAAGAGACCAGACAATTTAATTTCTGAAATTTAGATCACTCATGTCCATAATCATTTTACATTTCACACTTCATGCTCTCAAACATTACCCTAGAGAAGACTAATCTTTTTGTCACATATACTATTAAAGACACTAGCCAGGTTTATAGAGTTACAGAAGACTATAATAAGATGTAAAATTTAGTAGGTAATAAGTTATGACATTTGCTGACTAAAACAATATTCAATCTACACTAATGTTTGATCCATTCAAATACGGTAAGTATTTGGATGTTATATACTACCCATTTCATATACTTACAGTGCAAAATAAGTGAGAATTTTTTTCCTGAGCATTTAGGAAATTAAAATCCTTTTTCTTTGTCATTGATTGCAATCCATTTAAAATATACTCCCCATATACCTAGGCTTGTCAAGACTGTACAATTAAGACAGGCAAAAGTTTGTAGATATCAGAAGCCCAATCAGGAATCAGAAGGGTTATTTAACATCTCTAAAATCTGTCCCCATTTTTCAAGTCTAAGGATGTAACAGGATTCTGACTTATACCAAAAAGTTCAGAAATTACATTTTTTTCTCCATTGACCAAACACTCCAAAAATGTACAAACCCCATGCCTTCCAAAACAGAGAAACAGCCTCTATTTAAACAAATTGTAATATGTATTTCAACTTACTATTCTGTAGTTAATGTAATGCCCAGTGAGCTGTGCCTCCAACAGACATAAGAGAATAAAACTTTTAGGAATGTATTTGGGGCATTTTGTAAGGAAGCTGGATTCCTTACAAGTTCATCTTTTTCTCAATAGCTACAGACCATGAGTTTCTAATTCAATCTTCTCCTCTGTTTGCAAGATATCAGGTTCTACCGGAGGAACAGGTGGCCTGAGTATAATTTCTGGACCTCCACCATAGATTGACTGAAGAAAATTCCATGTTTCTTCAGATATTTGTCCAGAATCTGCACCTGAAAACATTTTTAAAATTTTAATTACTATTTAGAATAATTCTTTCATTATTTCTTTGAAGTCCATAACAGATACAAAAAGAAAAAAAGAATACAGATTCAAATTTAAAACCCTAATCTGAATTTGTGCTTTATCTTGCACCAACTACCAAACCCAGTGACATATTTTGTGTTAACTTTATATTTCTTGATTCTTACAACTACCTGCTCTAAACTATCCAGTACTTAACACACCTCAAGCATAAAACACATGAAGGTTCTATGATAAACATCTTATCTGATACTTATCAATCAAGCTGACAACTGGTAGCTCTTGGTACACAGGAAACAACAATTCATATTAATGTAAGGATATGCAATCCCATCAATTACACAGTGAAGTTCAAGGACCCAAGATTCTTGTTTCATCAAAGAAATTAATATTGATAGTAAAGAATAAAAGTGTGAGAACCACAGTGAAATTCTCAGAACCCCAAAGAGAAACCACTATTAGGACATTAACAGCCCCACTAATGCTCCTTGTATGGACGATGGGTCACACTGATGGGTCAGCCTGATTTCTTTTCATTCACTGATTAAAGTCTTTGCTTATGATTCCATTCCTCTGGCTAGAGGTCCCTCTCCTGTCTCAGGTCAGCATCCAACAATCATTTCTGATTTTCCGTAACCTTTTATAGTGGCAAAGGGCAAGGGAGCACCAGCACATCGCCCCTCTAGGGGCCTCAGGATCCTGTCTGATACAGTTGAAGTGATTTCTTCACACTAACCTAGGCAGAGAGGACAAATTTCTATTTGATCTGAATAAACCCCTTCTTTAAGCAACTCATTAAAAACCTGCCCCACAGCAAGTTTCCCCCAGTATCCTTATTAGATACTATTAATCTGTCTTGTTAAGCCTAATTTCAGCACACTCCTACTTTAAAAAAAAAAAAAAAAAAAAAAAAAGGTGCCATAACAAGGGGTCTTCTCCCCCTACCTCCTATACTTTTCTGTCCTCACCACCTGCTCCAGCGTGCCTACTACTGTACTTCATGTATAAAAAGTTTCCAAAGAGGAAAGGTACAAAGAGCTGCACATTTGTTTACCTACACTAACTCAACCATGCAAAGCTTCATCTGAAAGTCATGATGCAGATCCTATGCCAGTACTACTGACATTATGCCTCAGTTTTACTCATTTAGGTTGAGGTACTCAAAAAACAACTCCATCTCTGTAGGCACAGGAGTAGATCTTCACTCCCTTATCCAGATTCCAGCTCTTCTAATGGTCAGGTTTAACTGAACAGGCACAGTGAACTAATGCACTGGGATCAGGACCACTGGATCACAGAAATATGTAATACTGTACACTATTTAGTGGCACTCCCACCTCTTCTCTCATGACTTAAGAGACAAATTTTCCACAGCCTATGCATCTTCATTTCTACCCAAGTTCTAATTTGAATCAATGTAGCTGAAGTTAAGTCAACAACTGGCTAACTTGCTATCAATTATTCATTCTAAAATGACTTTTTTTTTTTTTTGCTACACATCAGTCAGAGGCTTTATACCTTGTATTTGAATTCTACATTAGTGCTTAAATCATTAAAATGTACTGCAAAACTCATGAGTGCAAGAACTCATTCTTTTTTAAATACACTCTTGACATTTTACAATTGGTGAGGTTTATGCAGGGCCTAGCGGCCTCCAGTGAACTGCTGTTGGTAGGTCCACTGTATGCTGCGGCATTCAGTTAAATTGGGAAAAAAATCCAGTTAAATAAAGGTTAATCTTAATGCTGCAATTTTTTTTTTTTTTTTTTAAGCTGAGCTACAATGAATTTAAATATTCATAGGAAGTCTAAAGTCTTCATAAAGCAGGCCATATTAGAATTTTTTTCTCTGTACCTACAAATTAATAAATGGTATTAAGCATCTGACTGAACAATAACAAAGAAATCTGTATCTTTGCATGCTAGACAAGTTTTTGCAATGTACAGTGGCAAATAACTTGCAGAAAAGTAAGCAACAGCATTTACTTACTGTGGTTTATTTCCCTGTGTCAGAAGTAGCTCTCAATTCAAATTAGGTTTCAAGATTCAAATAACTACATACAGATATATGACACAGTCTGAAAGCCAAGCATCTCCCAATTTGCATTAAGAAAAGCCAAATCAAACCAAGTGATACAAAGCCAAAGCACACTTTCACCATTTTAAAGTTACTCTGCACCTTCTTCTACACTCTCATCTGTACTTGGATTAGTCTATTACAGATACTAATTCTTTATTTTAAGAATAAGCTGCTCTCCCAAAAATGGGCACAACACAGATTCACTAGGAATTGCCATTTTATGATAACAGTTAAAAAAAGAATTCATAATAAATATTCCAAACTTCAGCAAATACATCATAAGGAGCCCAAAGTTGCAGCAATATTGGACACCTACCTTGTTTTAGCACAGCATTTCCACATTTTGTTACTGCAATCTTAGCATTATCAATAGGACCAGGAGGATCTAGTGTGACAGAAAGATGATTAAAATTGGGAGAGCTGAAAACAAACGGCAGGTTGGAGGTTCTATTTTTAAATGGAAGGAGAAATCGCTCGTTTGTTTGCTGCTTGTTCTTGTGTTGCTTAACAGTACATTCTAAGTTGTTAAAAGCTAATCAGAATTCTAATAAAAAGCAAGTTTTTTCAACGCGTTCATGATTACAGTAAGTCTTCGAGCAACATAAAACACAAATTAATCCTAATTCTTACCCCTAGCAAAGTTGTCCTAGAGCAGACTCAGACAAGATTGTAGAACATTTTATCAGTGTTTCCATCTCAAAACTTTAGAGGCACCTAAAGTAGGCTAAAGTGATATTATAGTTGTTATTCAGTTATCTATGAGTTTAGGTTGTGACAGTGAGGTCACCCTTCCTCCAGAAGCTGTAGCATTATCTATCAGTTCGCGCAGCAAAATCCATCCTCCCTTGTACTTAGATCCAATTTTCCTGCTGCTGCTAACAGCAAACCCCCTGCAAACAAGCAACGCTCTTTCCACAACTATCCCATAATCCATTCTTGTGAATTATCTGACTGTATTCTGTAATTTGGTTCCTGGATATATTTGTAACCTATAAAACCTGTGCCTTAGATGTTTGTTTTAAGAACTTTTGTTGCCTTCTCAATCTGTTCTTCCTACAGCCTTCTACCAAAGCAGAAACAATTTACTTAAACAGTACCGCTACATGACAGCAAAAAAGAAAAGATTACCCATATTTTGAAATGGTGCACAACTTACCACTGTCTTTACCCTTTACAAATCCTTCCCATTCTCTGAACCATTGCATACTGATGCAGTAAAACGTTGATGGAGATTCTTCTTCTTGGAATGCTCTATTAAGCTGAAAGGAAAAAGAATCCATGTTTTTCTGCCTTTTTTTTTTCTTTAAACTACTGAATTCTTTTAACCACTGTAATTATTAACAGGATAATATTACATTGCTACAAAACATTTTAAAGAACTACTGACCATCAGAACAGTGAATCCCCCAGGTGAGATTTTGATGTAGTTATCATCATATTAAAAGATGATTTATTCTTTAATTGAGAATTTATTTATTTTTTCCTGAAAACAGCAACAAGTTCTTCTTACGCACAAGTGCTTACCCATCAAACACTACTGGATAATTACTGTGAAGGTTGAACTTTCAAGTAGCAAAAGAAAGCAGAAAACTTATTTTTGTAAAATAAAATAAAACAGTGTTTTGAAAGATTTGCTCCATAATTTTACGGGACGTTCTTTGTGTGATGAACTGTATTCTTCATTTATGTTTGTTTTTCCCCTAATACTTTGAACAGATGCCAGTATGATTCCAAGCAAGGCATGGTGAACTAATGCACTGGGACTTTTCATGACTTTTCTTCGCTTCAGTTTAAAAAACACAAAATATTTTTTGTTCCTACTATTTTAAAATAACAAAAAAACAAAAAAAAAACAAAAAAACCCAACAACAACAAAACAAAAAAACCCCACCACCCCCCCCCCAAAAAACAACAAACCCCCCCCCCCCGCATCCTGGTTTTCTGAGTTTCTGTTGCAAGGCAATGTAAGTGACGGTATAAATTACAAAAAACAGCTAAGTAAAGAGTCTCAGTTGCATTTAACTAAATTTGTTTCTATCATTGTAAAAAAGAATATTTTTTTATAATTAAGATTTGAGGAAGTTTAACATTTTATTCTTTTTCAGAGACTACAGATCTTTTCACAATGTTATTAAGAAATATGCAAAAAGTCATTTAAACCTTTAAAACCATTATCTTTTAGCTCTCTAATAATATAGCTATACTTCCCCCTTGAAGCCATGAACCTAAAGCATCAACACAACTTCTTAATGTTTCAGATAGAGTAGGTTTTGCAACCGTTCCCTAAAGCAATCTTTATAGAGGATAACAGAATTTTCTGTTTGCTAACCAGTAACAATACTTGCACAACAGTGCATGTATAATCATTGTTTATGGTGGAAAAATACTGATTGCTAAAGCAAATGAGGTTGACTCAATGTTGTTGTTAAAAATTACTATCCAGTGGTAACCCAGACTAAAGAAAAATCAATTACTAAAAAGTTCAAATAGCAGTTAAAATATGGAAAAACTGACACAATCTCTGAAGTGTGATTAAAGCACAGATAGAACTGAAACAACAGCTGCAATTCTATTTTTTCCCTCTCATGAATTAAGATAGCAGAAATGGGACTCCAATATCTCTGCATTTACTTTCACTGAAAACTTCAAAACACATTTTTGGTTTAAGAATTACAAAATCATTACTAATAGTTATTTTACCAGACTCATGCACATAATCTCTAACTCATGGAAAATACAATAGCTGCTTGACATTAATTTTACAGATCTATTACCATACTAAGGTATTTACTTCACACTGAATTATTTATGTTTGTTTATGTTTCTAATGATGTTTTTAAAATTAGAACTAGAGATAAAGATTATGATTAACTTTTTGCTGGCACAGTATTACTGCACTTAAACCTTATCAGATTGCACAGAACAGATCGCTGGCAGTGTATAAAGAACAACTGCTCATGTGGCTGTACTCTGTTTCCGTACTATAAAAAAAGCAATTTAAGAAACACATTAAGTATTTTCTCTAAGTACATTTCCATATAAACAGTTATCTGGGATATCACAAGAACATTACTGTTGCCAACAGGAAAGAAGGGATTCTATATAGGTATACAGATATTTAACAAAGTCCATTTGTTACAGGAATCACTTATGCATTTCTGGTAACACCTTGGGTCAAGTCATGAATATCAGGTGATGTCAAAAAGCAGAATGAATAAGTGTTTACTTTTTTACCCGAATAAACATTTCCAATTCATTTTTCCTTCTTTTTTCAATTCTTTCAGACTCTATTTGGCAGGTGTGACAAACATACAGATGGTTAACAGCTGGTCCTCCTCCATACCTGCAGTAAAAGTAAAAAACCATTAACCTTGTGGAAGATACCATGTAGAAAGATCATGCACCTGTTGACATCGCAAGTGTCAGCTTCTTATAATATTTAACTATATATATAATATTTAATTGTATGTCTGATACATGCCAGTCACACTGATCCACAAATGCCATCATTTATTTTCCTAGTAATATTTTGTACTCCATCCTAAGACATAACCATCTTCCAAGCTCTGACTGCCTAAAGCCAGTACAAACCATCTCAAAACTCTGCTATATCACATACTTCAAAAGGCATTACTATGGGAAGAACACGTCAGTGAGCAAGTATTCTGTTATAATAAAAATCACACATTGTGTATATAAAGGCCTCTAAGAAACAGCTTATGGAAATATTCCAGCCAGTTCTATCTTAACTATGTTCCTCCGTTCCATTGAAGGCTCTTCATCAGTTTGCTACCTCCCTGACACCAGCCTCTAAACCTGTTTGTTGTTTTGTTCTTAAAAAGTTATTCTCCATGACCCTCCCCTCCATATTTTCCTTGTGTGAAACTGCATACATGGAAGTCTTCAGGGGCACTGTTACTGAGAAGCACAGGAGACATATATATCTATGTGTGTGTGTGTGTGTGTATATATATATATATGTATATGTATCATTATGAACATGGGCAGCATTTGCTAGCCTGGAAACTACAAGCCTGATAAAGAAAATATTCTTAAATAACTAGCAGCCTTAAGAGATGCATTTACTACAACAGAAAGGTCAGGTTAAAATATGCATTGAAATAAGGATACTCCAGGTTCTACTTCCTAGTTGAATAATTTTTTGTCAGAGCTGTGTTCTCTTCAAATTTTGTTTCTCTTCTAAAACCTCAGATTTTATTCCAAAAATCTTACATTAAATGAGATAAAAGAGAGTGCTTTTAAGTATAGCAACATGAATTAAAGTTCAAAATATTAAAGTTCTTTAGCAAGAGTGAAAAATAACTATGTCTACTTAGTGAATAAAATCAAACAAAAATCTGCCATGGAAGGCATTGCTTTTTTTTTCCCCTTTTAGACTTGTATGTTTGTCAGTCCATAAAAACAATTTGGGATGCTATTTTTTCCCCCCAAATACAGAGGTGTTGCATTTTAATTAAAAATTAAAGCATTGTTTCAGTACAACAGCACTTGTACATACAAGTTTTTTGGTATATACTCAATCATCCCAACTTAACGAAGACATATGTTTCATAAAATGGTCCCCTACCAGTTAAATTGCACTTCTGAAGATGACACTTTGTCTTTAGACTGCACTGATCAGTTCACAAGTTTTTAACTGAAATAGGTCAAGCATGGATTATACTATATCATCTCGAAGCAACTCTGACCCCAAAGTATTTGGAATTGAATAGGAGCAGTGCCACATGAGCAGCAAAATAAATGTGTTTGGGACATGGATTGGCAATTGGCATCCTAGACGAATATATCCTTTTCCTTAATACTATCTCAGTAGAAGTCAGCTTCCACCACAGTTGGCTTCCTCACCCTAAATTCTCACCCACTGCAGCCATGGTACTCTCCCATAATTCCCAGATAACAGCAAGACAAAAAGCAAAAATGGTTGCTTCAGACCTACTCTGTGTTGAAGGGTTCCAGTCAGGAAGCCAGACAGAACAGACAAATGTTTAGCAATAACAATTCATACCTCTTTTCTACCTAGTAGATTACTCTCAAGATCTGGAGGACCCTATAATCTCYGGGACTTCTCCCTTTCTATCAAATGATTGAAGTTTGACATCTTGTTAAAAAAGTTTATARAGAGGGGAAATTAATGAGATGTTTAAAAACATCTTCCTTCAGATTCAACAAATATTTCTGCATACAGAAAATGGATAATGCCTTTGTCGGTTGGAAAAAAAATTCAGTACATCTAGGAAAGTGGAAATAAGCTGGCAATAGTATTGTTCCTATTTTTCACTTGTGTCCATTGAAACTTTAAAACAAAAAACCCCAACCCTTTAGCTATAGTGCTTAGGTGGCAGGAAATTAACAGCTAAAAATATTTAATGCAAATACAATACAGAGTCCTTAAGGTCATCACCAAAGCTCTTCTACAGCTTTTTGTTACTTTAAAAGGAGATACATCTTGTAAGAATCTGTCCTTTATAAGCAAGCACTTAAACCTGACCTACATTAAAAAGTGTGGAGTAGTTATACAGAACACTTAGATATAAGTTATTTTGAAGCAGTACTGGCAGCTGAGGCTATGGATTCAAAGCCAACATAAAAGAAAAGCTGTCTCCAGCCAACAAGAGAACAGGAAGCTGATACAGACAGCTCTTTCAAAATACCTCTTGCAAAGCATACTTTTGCTGACCTACTTTGTGTCATTTTGTACATACCATACATGTTTATTGGTTTAATACTCAAGTATTATCCCAGTAACACACTACTCTATGTAGGCTCTTAGCATTACTTTGCACAAGCAAATTACATAAATCGGCCGTTTGCAATCCCTTCACTTAGCTTTGTGCCTATACGTTATTTTTCTGAGCCACTAATTCTGAAGTCTGATGTTGCTGCTTGGCACCTGTTTGCTCAAACCGCGTCACTGGATTTTTTCCAGTTACAGTACAAAACTTACCTGCTATACAGATTATCCCATATATTTTGAGGTAGCATTACAACTAGGTCCTCTATGAAGTTAGCTTTGTGTGGAGGAACACCTGCAGAAGCAGCGGGGAGGAGAAGAAAAAAAAAAAAGACACTTGCGGATTTTATTGGGGGGTGGGGTGGGGGAGGAAGAGACTATGTTAGAGGTCTCTAAATAAAAAAATAAAATAAAAAAAACCCCAACCTTTCAATGAATTGAGAGAAATCATGTGAAACAAGTTTTACCACAGTATAATCTATTACTGTATTTAAAGAGACCACTCTCATTTTAGTGTTTTATGAGGCTGAAAAGTTTATAAAAAGCAGAAGCAAACTACATGAAAGATTAAAATTAAAGGGCTAGAATCCTTTTTAGATACTGATTGCAAAATGCTTCTTAAGGTATACAATTAAAATGTTAAAGAGTGATTAAATATTATGTTTATGCATGTAAACACATTAGCAAACTGTCTATTCAAAATTCACTTATTTGCTGTAGACCTTTTTGAATTACTTCACACAACATGAATGCTTGAAAGTAGCAAAACTTTGAGGGAGGCAGAAATAGAGGGGCTTGCAGAATTAGAAACGTTGAGTTGAAGCACATGGTAAGCAGCAATGTGCTATGCAGGAATTCTTTTGAACAGGGAAAATCTAGTAATTYGGGCACTTGTATGACAAGAGTCATCTGCTGGAATCCTGCAAAAGGAAAGCCACAGCCACAAGGGCTCACATGTACACACTCTGCAAATTGCTACAGGGGCACAATATTCCTATGTTAAAAGTTTGGTTCAGCAACAGGGGCAGCACCTCCAACTGCTAATCTAATACAGCTGTATTTTTTATTAGAAAATAGGTATAAGAACACCACATAGTAATGATCTCTTGGAATGTTAGCACTCAAATATGGATATTTCCCCAGATATGTTTTGCTTAATGTAATTATTTCATTTTTATTAACATGTAGCACAAAGTAAAATTTTTATGCTCCTATACAAAATTACTACAGAATACACAGAATTACTACTCTATTTTCACACTGCTATGCACTGGATACTCTGCATCAGACCAATTTCTTGTTCCATAGCTTTCAAACCTTCTTGTTGCTTCTAGCACATAGCTGAGAAAAAGATTTAGATTGGCAGACCAAAGTATTAAGGATGATGACAAAGTGACAGGATTTTTAAAAACAGGAATATACATGTTTAGGAAGCAAGCAGATAAGCCAAACTGTTCCTCTTTAAGAATCAAGAAAGCTTATAAACAAAATCAAATGTGCAGAGAAAAGAAAAAAAAAATTAGGAGAACTTCACACAGTATTATTTCCAACTAGTCAGCTACTAAAGTGAGAGAAATAATTTACTTAGAAGTTATAGTTCTAATTTACCTAAGAAGTTACAGAAGTTATAATATCAACTTACTATATTCAAATTCCTTTAATTAAAACAAGTGTACATCCCTATATAGCTACAAGTTGACAGACAAATTTTTTTAAATGATACTCAGTTACAGTCTCACCTCCATGCATACAGAGAAAGTCATTATTTGAAATTGGTCCTGGCTCTGCAAAAGTCTTGAATTTATTTAACCACTGTCTGGAAACATAGAACTGCAGAAGACTTGGTTCCATCATATTCAGTAGACCTGATATCCTCCGTCTCTCTCTCTGTGCTTCTTCACTGCTCTTTCTATTACCAAAATAGAAATCGTTAAACAAATATATATCCTTGTGTACAGTGCAGATAATTTACTTTGTGAAAAGAAAACTACTTTCAAGTAAGTTACCTGGGCCACGTCTATACTTCAAAGTTCTACTAGCATGAAGTAGTTGACTTAACATGTGAAAAAACTTGCACCTTTTATGCACAGCCAGAGGCACCATCTAAATGTGYGGCAGGAACCTAGACTGTCACATTATAGAACCATGTGTCACAAGAGTCAGTAGTTAGTACAGAGCGGGAAGGGCAGCAAAAACTACTTGCTCTGTTAAACCTATGCTTGTCCTTAGTTCTGACAAGCCACGGCACAGGTTTTATCATGCTTACAAGAAAACTTTTGCCTGCTTAGTTCAACAATTCAAAAACCCCTGACAGTTCCCATTCAACCTACCAGCCCGAGAAAGCAAATAGTTGGACTGCAACAGAGACAGCAGACTATACTGCAGAGGTGATTACTACCACAGGAGAAGGCGATAAGGCTCTGCCCATCTGCCCATTTCCTCTATGCATCTTTTGAGCTAAAGCTTTGCAAGCTGTACTCCTTGGGCAGATGTTCCTTACTTACCTTCAGAAGTAAGGCTGAATAGTAAGTAGATCAGGTAATTCCCCTACTTTTCCTGTATCCCCCTACTTTTCTCATTGAGGCTGTTGCTGCTGTCCAGCTGAAGTATCTCTGCTCTCCTGTTTTTAGATTGAATAGAATCTCTGTTCTCCAAAAGCAGGTTTGAACCATTCATTCCATGCTCCAAAACCCTGACCTGAAACGTCACTCAGCATCACACAAAAGCTGGGCCACCTCAGTCAATTTACGGAGTCAAAGTTGACTCAAATAACCAATAGAAAAGCTTCAGGTAGACCTAATGGCTATAGCAACAAGGCTATTTATAGTACAGCAAAACAAGACTAAGAGAGTAGGAAAAAAACAAATGCTATGAACCCAATTAAAATACATTACCTGTTTAAATTCAGATCAAAATTATTTAACAAAAACCTTAAAAGTCTGAAAATGAAATTAAAGTAGGTAAGCTCACTTTCCAGTTGTAATTTAAAAATGCATACATATCTCCAGTAAGCTTTCTAAAATGCGCTGAAAGAACATCTATTTTGTGTGTGTAGTAGTGTTTTGTGGGTATATTCTTTTTTAAAACCAAATTTTATGAATGCTGTTCTTTTGTTATTTATTTTAATACATTTGCCCACAATCAGGTACAGTGTTCTCTCTTGGCAATACAGCATGACTTCCACATTCCTTTTAGAAGACCTACTGAGTCAGACTCACAGGCTTAGCTCAGACAGTGGCAGGTACGAGTGCTCCTAATGAAAGTTAAAACATTCTCAGAACACATCTCATTTCTTGTGCAACTCTGACGCAATCTATTATTTCGTGGTCAACTTTTAGTGGAAATTTGATCTTAATACCAGAAATTCAGAATTTGAAATTGAGTTAAGTTGCTTTTATTATTTCAAGTACAAAAATTCCTTAGACTGAAGATGATAATAACATGACTTCTCGCCTTTCATTTCAACTTTCAGGAAAAGACCAGCCTATAAATTCCCTGAAATTAAATTACTACACAGTAAAATGTCTGTTGTTCCACATCCCATCTGCTGAAGACTTTCCACAATTCCCTTTAGAGCTCTAACAGTTGGAGTCTGTGCAAAACCTCCCCGTGTGCAGAATTCCTTTCTTCTAATTGAAAACAAGGTAATTGGCGGTCAGTTCTAACAGTTGCTTAAAGTTCTTTTTCTAATCATCCTACTAGATTTTATTTATGCAATTTAATTTTCATTTTAAGTTCTATACATGTTTTAGCAGTGACAGAACAAGTGTTAAGGACATAACTGAAGGATTAAGTCTCTCTCCAGCATAGGCTTTTCTGGTTGGTCAAATTCTTCCATTATAATTCTTGTGGGGCAGCTAATTTCTGAAAGCTGCCCAACTGCTTAAAAAGTTATTTACATACCTGACTAATATGAGTATGATCGTACTTTTAATTTCTTACCTGTAGAAGAGAACATAGGCTTCTGCATTTTGCACTGTGGATTCTGATACTTCTGTGACACTCTGGTCATCAAATTCATACCACAAATTATTTAAATTGTTGCGACAATAAGCTATATAATGTCCACCTACAGTGTTAGAAGCAAGAGTTATTTAAAAGTGTCCAGAGCTACCCATTTTACTTCCTTTTCATGTATTGCATAGTAAGTCCAAAAAAGCAAGTCTTAAATGGGAGAAACATTAAATCATCAGCAGACAGGACCTGGATATTAACTTCTCTCAAAATCAGGATCAGCTTTTTTTTTTTCTGAATTTCTATCAGCTAGTGGAAAGTTGGACACCGCTTTCACAGCATATTCTTGAACTCTTCAAACAGCTTGTTGTCTAATGTACTCCTGAACCATGATATTCATATCAGAGTAAGACTGCCTGAACAATTTACCCTAATCAGTTTCCACAATGAACTCTTCAAATCTTTGTATGCTTTATAATAGAAATTAGCATAGATGTGTAACGGCTACATGATTTTACTATTTTTAAATACACATTCAACTGTCAATAATTAAATAATCAAATATCTACTAAACTGATTATGAGAAGCATCATTCAGCAAGCACTAAATGGAAGATGAAAAAGCATCCAGAAAAAATTGAAACAACTTTATCTAAACAATGGATACCTCAAATTTGGGGAGTAGGAGGGGATGGGTAACCTCTGTAAAAATCTATGAAGTTTCTGGCTTCAAACTTTTCTTTCTCCTCTTTTCCAAATCTTATAAATACTGAAAGCACTTGGGCAGGAATGAGCTTGACATATAGCAATAAGACGTTTATTCAGCTACTCATCACTACCCATAAATAGCAGTTACTGCCTATTTTGGGGTTAATTGGCAGCAATCATCCAAGAGAACATCTTTTAAAAAAATTCCTGGCATCTTTGCGGTGCTTTGTGAACTCCTTCCAAAAAAGTAAGGCATACAAAGCATCAAAACTCTAGACAAACAACAGCTGTGTAGAACAGCCGATCAACTGTTCATCTGCTGGCATATAGCATTATTTGTACATTTATACTGTTCACTTTAATAGTGCATATAGTTTTTTTACTTAATATTCCAGGATCTGTTAATTTTTTTCCACCTACAATTTTATTTAGGTATGCCATACAATTTCAAAGATGTGTCAACTCTTTAAGAGCAAGCCATCTTATGGTTCAAGGTAAAAATCACAGCATTTATCTTTCACATTATAATTACCAATGCTCACCTATTTACCCTTCAGTATATGGATATCATCCTTAAACAGAAGTGCTGATGTGAACAATCAACCTCATACTTACTGCTGGCAGTTCCATGATGGCAGATGACAGATAGGAGATCATAAGTCACTATTTGAGCTGGACTGTCCTTCGCAAGGAAAGGCTGAAGATCAAGGCCTTCCAAAGGAAAGGACACATGGGTCCCAATTTTTGTGGAAAACATAAGTTCATGTCTAAATCTTTTGAGATGAATGCACAATATCTGTAAGAAGGATCGACAGATTCACTCAAGAACTATACATGCTACTATTTGATATTTAATAACTACACTGTTCATGCCATCTTTTCTTTTTATCATAGCAAAAGGATCACTTTTTTCTATGGCCTGAGGCAACTATCACAAGCTCTGTGTTCCACAGATTTTTTTTTTTTTTTTTTTTTTTTTTAATCAATTGCGGCTCAAGGAGTTAGAAATTAATTTGTAATTATCAAAGACTTATCTTACTGACAGTATAAAAAAAAAAAAAGTAGTCCTGAACAGTTACTAACACTGATGCAGCAACGAACAACATACCTTTTCTCTTCCTCAATGCACCTATTGCACAATCTTGTCACAAGGGACATTAATTCTTCCTGATTATTGCAGCCACCAACTCATGTTTGGAAGTGTAAGATTGGATTACTTTTAAAACGTAAAGTTACAAGCATTACTTATAGAAAAGATTTCCAGTCTGGCTGTGGTATTTAATTCTATGATCTACAGTTTAAATAAGTTCTGCAGGCTGACAGTAACAACATGGAAAAACCCCATTCTTCTAACTTTACTTTTCATGTACAAGGTTCACTTTCTTACAGGGTGAATAATCAAATGTTGCTCACATTCTTAAAACAAATGCCAATATGAAGATACGCTTTCATCATGTAACATTATAAACACAATTTATTCCATGCAACTCATTAGTCTTACCACATTCCTAATCATGCAGAAAAAGTGCGTTAAAGTGCGTGTAGTAACAGTACCTCAGGAAATTTTTGCACTTTGCAGAATTTCACTCCATTTCTTAACCTAAGGAGAAAAAAAAAGCACAAACAAAAAAAACCCAAACAACCAAAAACAAACAAAAAACACCAAACAACAAAACAACCAATACTTAGTTCTGAAAAGGTTTTATTTTGTTGTGCTAGATCAGCAAAAGTCTAAGCTGAACATTACATTAGTAAACCCAAAATATTTCTGGAATGTAGACGAGACATGGAGTAGCCAAAATGATACAAACAATGACACTGCAGAAGAAAAGACAATCTGTACTGCTGAAAAATTCAAAGCAGCAAGTACAGATAATCAAGTTCCATCTAGCTAACAGTTTCTCTTAGTATAAAGAAAAGAACTTTAAGCTTCATGAAAGCTGATTATTCAGCAAAAGAGAAAAAAGAAACCAACTAAGTTTATTTAAGAAATTACCTACAGCAGATCACCAGTTATACAGCAAAGAATAACACTCCTTTTCCATAAAGGGCTTCAAGCAGTCTTCAGACCACTTCTGTTTCTTGGTTCTTTAGTATTTAAAGTCATAGCATATTTATTTATTTTTAACACACTGAAGTGACCTACTGCGTATCAATGAAAACCTGCTAGTAATATAGAGGGCTAAAAGCTTTTATTTTATCAATCAAAAACAATTTAGAAAGGTCTAAAATTGTAAGGAACACGAAAAAGAATTAAGCACATTTGGTTTGCAATATGGTATGGTGAGTCAGTGCTTCCTGACTCCTGCACCTTTATAATACTAAATTTCTGACAGCCAGAACACAAGGTAATATCAAAAGATTAATAGTACTGCAACATATCCAACAGAAATAAATGCCTCTTGACTAACAGAAGTATTAAAGCACTCAAATTAAGACAAGTTAAAACAAACAACAGTAAAAGCCAGCTTACTTTTTACACCTTCCACAGCTGTACATGTTATCACCTGCAAATATCAGAGAGAAGAACAACAGCCATTATTCTCTAAATCCAAATAGTTATCCTTCAAGTGCATACATTTGATATATAAAAGTTTCAAGGGAATTTATCTTTAGGTTGCATTCAATATTTAACAGTTGTAAGACTGTTGACATAGCAACTAAATAGAAAGGTTCTTAGGTTTTATGCTTTCAGCTATGAAGCAGTACAGCATAATCTGAAGAGACGATGCTATGTAATTTAAGAGGGAAATAATTTACTAAATCCAAATTAAGGTTATGAGAATGAGTATTAATATAGTGGTTTCTGAAATTTTTATGAACCTTCAGTTGATACCATTTCATTAAACCAAATTCAGATTTACTTGACATTTCTAAAGCAGCTTTCATGGGCATTTCTTTCCTCAAATATTCAGTTGAGTGAGAAGCTTACCTTTTTGAAATGAATGATCCCATAAGAGCAAGGAATGACTGTATTACAGTCTAACAGGTGGCCTTTGCTTAATTGTGTGAAGCTAAGAAGATATTAATCATCTTATAGGAGGAAAAAAAAACCCAGAAGAAACATGTTCATGTAATTAACCTCTTACCCTTGAGCTCATCTCTGGCGAAAAAGGCAGCAAGACAATCTTGTAAGGTTACAACTGGACCCCAAAACCAGCTAGGAACACATGAGACAACAAACCTGAAACATCATTGACAGAAAAGAAAGAAAACCAACAAATGTTCTGCCAGAAGAGCAGAAACTGGAATTTCAAAATAGATAAATAAACAAACCAAGGTAAATATTATTTACCTTTTGAAATATTCCATAAAAAAAGCTATCCATCCCTGGGGGGCATACGCTTCTCCACATGACCCTGCCTTGACCAGAGATGTCTGATGACTTGCAGAATGGAGTTTAGCAAGATCTTCCTTCCCTGGAATAGGCAAGGACAGATCCTGAAAGGTCTCCAGGGTTACAGACAGCTGAAGAAAAAAACAAATGAAACAAAATAGAGTTAAGCTTGAAGAGAAACAGCAATTAAATTGAATTCTGTAAAGTTCACCAGTAACTACTAAGTCACGGTATAGTTGAAAATTCCACTAGGTAGCAAATTAATTATAAATAAGGAGATGTAAGAATTCATTTTCTAAAAAAGAGGAAGAAAAAAAATAACATTTTAGAGTGAACTTGCACATTGTTATCACTGAAACTTTTTTTCAAGTCGTTATTAATTATTTGTCTTCCTACTAGTCATACAAAGCACTATGATTTTTGCCTCAGGCTCCTGTTATACAGGCTAGTTTCAGAAAGCTTCAGCCTATTGTTTTGACAGTATTTTACTTTGACATTATCTTGACCTGATGTAACCGGACCTGCTGCAAAAGAGACCCAGCTGTGCATTTTCTTCCTCCCATGCTTGATTTAGTGATCACATAGTCACAGAGTAAAACATGAAGCAAACTCTAAAAATTCTTCCTTGTTTTTTGAACTTGTTCACCAGATTACCCTGAGGTCTCGGTATTCTTAGATCTAAAGCAAGGGAAGCAGTAAGGGCATGCAACTGCATCAGGGTTAGGTTTAAACTTCATGTTGAGAAATTTGTCCCCAGTGCGAAGATTTGGATATCCAGTATTTGGTACTATTGCTTTGAAACTAAAGTGGTCCACTAGACATATTTAGATAATTGACTGTTTTTAAATGATCACGTGTGCTGTTCTAAGTAATTCTATGACCAAATAGTACGGAAAAAAAATCAACTGCTCCTATATTGCACCACATCTTGCAGTAGAGGACAACTTCAGAAAGCAGTTAATGATTCATATAACCTGTAAAAGTAAGTGTCTTTACCTGGACTTTTTGAAAGACATGCATTTTCTTAGCCTCAATCTACCTGATAAGACTGTTATAGCAGTATGATTGGACTACCGTCTTTTACTTTTCTTTGTAACATTATGTACCTGAGAACTTAGGACAATAGGTCCTAAGGTATGCATTAGGATATTCAGAACATTCAGAAACTAATCATACCTAAATGAAGTTGAAAAGCAAGCCTCTTTCTCCATCCTTGCTGTAAACCAATTCTCAAAATGTTATTTTTCAGTTCTGAGTAAATATCCAGCTGAATGAAACCAAGTTAGTCTGAACACAAAATGCTAGTAGTAGCTGCTATTACTATTTGAGTGAACAAGTATGAAACAACCTAACCTTCTGATGAAATCTGCCACAAAAGAATAAAGTTACCAGAGAACAACCGTATTCGTAAAACCATGAGTATTTATATTGGGGAAAAAAAACCGTATTAAAAGCTAGGACTTCCCCTCCTTACTCACCCGATCACAAGTCAAGCACTGTACTGAGCTTATTATAGTCCCATCAAATATATCAGAGATAACACTCCTRTACTTCTTGCGCTTCCTCCTTTTTGGTGATGATGTAGTTGAAACTATAAAATGACAAAAATAAAAGGCTGAAAGTAAATCAAGATACAGTGGATTCTTCAGCTTTGTGGATTTCCTTCAACTTTGCATAATATAATTAGAGACCACACATATTTAGGATTAAATTATGAGCCAAACCCTGTTTTCTATTTACTGAATTTTTTTAAAAAATTACACAACCAGATTACTGCTAGTACCAGCCAATTCATGTAGGTTCCTCAAGCAGTTTATAGGGTACAAACACCAGAAAATTTTGCCTCTGTTTAAGTAAAACTCAAACTGCCAGTCTTGAAATCTACAGCCTACTGCTAGGAGATTCATCTTTGCAGGAATCTCCCCAAGGTATAAACTTAAAAAGCTACATTCTATCTGACATTTAATTTGATCACATCTCTCCAGGAAGTTTTAACCATGTTGGGCTGAAGAGCTCATACACAAGCTTATTGTATCACAACACTGACGACAGTGGGTTGAAGCAGACTAAATTTACTACTAGAGTCCAGCCTAACAGCAGCTTATTAAAAAAAAAAAAGTAAAACTCCAAGCCAATAACACATGCTCCCCACCCAAATCCACTGCTAATTAGGTAAACACACCAGAACAGTCTCTTGGGCTCTACAGATTACTGGAATGGTAGGCTAAAATGAAGACCACAAAACCTCTTCTGGAGTCAGTACATTACCCAAGAGACCACTCAAAAGTCTTGCAGGAGTCAAAGGCAAACTCTGCCAAAATGCTGACAGCCAGTAACAAGATAGGCAGTGAAACATGGAAATAATTACAGTGAAAAGGAAACTGAATTACTCCAATAAATTTTTCCCTCCCAAGGCTCCTTTGTGCATAAAGAGTTTGCCCATAAGCAAGCACTCTTGTCTCTTTACTGTCCAGCAGTGTTATATATTATCTCTGTATCATCCCATACCTCGAAAGATGTTTAAAATAATAGAAAAGTCCGAATTCAAAAGTATCTCCAGCAGAAAGAACAGCCGTTAGAAGTAATCTGAAAAACCCTCTTCTCCACAATGCATCAGATATATTTTCTTTATCATGGACACAAACAGCCTTTTGCCCAGAATTCTCTAAGGTTCCTTCTAATCACTTATTTTGCCACTAAACTGCGTTAAGATGGTTCTAAAGTCTTCATTTGTCAGTGATGTGGAGGATGTGCTGTATTTAGCCACACTAACAAACAGCAAGAAGAAATGGAAGACACTGACAAGCAGGGGCATCTTAGAATTATGGCACCCAACAGACACCACATGCTTTCAGCAAGGGGGAAATGGAAGAGAAGGGAATAGGTATGTTGTAGTTAGGTATTAGCCCCCAGACACAAGTCCTAGCACACTAGGGAATTCCCCTAGCATTATGGGGAATTAAAAAAAAAAAAAACCAAAAACATACACCTTGTGAGCTTGCAAATGGCTGCCACACTACTCCCCTAGTCAGTTCTACTGCATACATATCTGTTCCCTCAATACAGATGACCAAGAGTTAAATTATTAGGAAGTGACAAAGATCAGTAGTCTAGATTGGAAGAGACCTTTGGATATCATCTGGTACAGTCTCTGTTCAAAGCAGCTCTAGTTGAACTTTGGAATATCCTTCTCCAAGAACCTTGGGGTACCTCTGGGCTCCCGCCTCTGTTCCAGTATTCAACCACTCAATGGAAAGATTTTTTTTCCTTCCATCTAATAGAAATTTTCCTTTCTCCAACTTGCTTCCATTTCTATTTGCTGCATGGCTTCAAGAACAGTCTGGCTCTGCCTTCTCTATAACTACCCATAATGCTGATGACAGCAACGGTTCCCCTTTAGCCTTTCCTTCTCCAAGCTGAACAAACCCAGCTCTCTCAGCCTCTCCTTGTACATGATAGGCTCCAGCCACCTAGTACCTCTTCTGATAGACTCACTTCAGTTTGTCTAAAACCTTCCTGTAATGGTGAAGCCAAAACTGGAGACAGTAGTACAGACGCAGTGTCAAAACTGCTGAACAAATACACCAAGGAGGTCAATGATTTAAGTGCATTATATCATTGTCATTCAACATCAGTGCTAAAGCATTAAAAGGATAACATGAACATTTTCAGAACTTATCCTGAACAACCTATTGAATTAAAGAGGATCACAATATTAAAGTTGTGGGAGTTTTTTGGTTTGGTTTAATACTAGCCTTAAAAGCATGTTCCAAAAGATGAGCTTTTATTAAAATAGTCTACTGTTAGACAAATAAGGGCAAAAAAAATCATATATTGTTCCTTGTGCCCTAAAGCTGCACTGTCTTGTATCTAAAGGCAATAAAAATCTAAACATTCTGGATGCTGATAAACACATCATACTGTGGAAGGTGCCAAAAGAAATACTCTACACCGCCAAGACAGTAACAACCAGAAGACAGCTAGCATTTACAAGTCTATCTACAGTATAGGTACACATGGCTCCTTAAACCTTAATAAACTGAAATGTTGACTTATCGAACTGCTGAAGAACCAATGTGCATGTTCTCTGAGGAGCATTACCTTTCTGTGGGTACTAACTTCTCCCATGTTTTCCCTCTCTCCAAACCAGTGCAATTGAGAAAGTTGTCTAAAAATATTATTCCATCCTCCCAAAGCAGAGGCAAATACTATTCAYGCTTCAAAAGAATCAGAATTTTACAGAAGTAAAGGGAGTCTTATTGTATGTCCAGCTTATATAATGCTCCCTCTCCCCACTGGGGATAGGGGATAAAAAACCCCCTAAGAACAACACTGCATTGCTATGCAAGACGCAAGAAACAACAAAACGAAAACTTTAATACAGAGCAATTCAGTACCAGGAGGGAGAAAATAAAGGGCCTATACCTTTTTTGTGGACTGGTGCCAGAGAAGAGCACGATGAGAATGATTTTGGAGGACTGTTTGATAAGCGTGTGTTCATCCCTTCATTTGATGATAGGGTTTGGGCTGCAGATATATCATTCATGTGGACATCACTGATGTACTCTGCAATTAATATTTGCATTATTTCATAAATTCTACCAAAAAATGTACTGCAGAATGAACAGACACAATAGTTACGTAATTTATTTAACCACACTGTCAGGTCACTGGACATTTAGGAATGATGCACCGTTTCAATTCACATACCTTTAAGTTAAGAACAAAACCAAAAAACCCCGCTCTTCTGGGTTATCTGAAGCCTTACCCAGTACAAATCTTTAGCTTTTCAAGGGAATTAAAATTAAATTCAGAACACCTAAACTGAAAAAATAAATTAAGAAGGTGCATTGTTTACAAGTAAATCCACCTACCCTATTTGACCTATACCTCTCTACTGTATTCTACAACTCATTTCCACTCACATCGATATTCTGGCTAAGAATTTGACTATTTCAATTGCACATTAGTAATGCATTACCTGAGAATCTGCTGTGTATCTGTACTTTGACAGTTCCTTGATTATTTAAAAATTCAGTGGTCTCTGAAGCAGTGTTTGTTTCTTTTTCCAAGTCTTCCATAGAATTTGCTCGTTTAAGCTTGTTGCTTGATATTTTTCCTTTCTGCCAATCTTTGGATGTGACTGAGTTGTTATCATCATCCTGAATTAACATGGTTGTCTCTGCAGGATCCTCTAAGACAGGTTTGAAAATAGCATCATTTTCTGTTTTATCACAGGTACCACAGGATTCACAGGGCTGAAAGCCTACATCTGACTGGCTCTTATCTTCTTCCATTCTCTGTTCAACACTCATAGACTGGGCTTCTTCCAGTTCTACAACTGGTTCTTTAAGTTCTTCATGAAGCAAATCCATTAGACAACGCAAAAATTCTTGTGCATCCTAGGATTTTAAACAAGTTTTACAACATTATTCCATTTTATTTGGAAGATATTAAAGTCATATCAGGAAAAGATACAGATTGCTCAAACAAAAGCTACAGCTGGCTGTTAAAGAAGAATAAGGTAAATTCCTCTGTCCCAGGTCTAACGTTCAAAAGAAATTTCATTTCCAGACCACATGTTTGTTTCCTGCATCCATTTCTTGCATGTCAGAAGTAATATTATCAGACAAGTTTCTTCCAAAACACTTCAATTCCCAAAAAGCTTATTTCAACAACTTAAAAACACTGCCACAGCTTACACTATAAATTTAACTCAAGCAACTACCAACAATGTGGTCAGACTCCAGCTTTGCTGGTAATGGAACATTTTAGGGACAGTTTTTTAAAACCTTATGCAGCATCTTCAGCAAAGCAATCAGAGCCTTGCTTTCACTGGGCATGGAAGTACTTTATTAAAAGGTATTATGATGTACTTAGCCCGTCTTTCCAATTGCATCATACTGCCAACAAGATCGTAATTATTCTTCTCAAGCCTGGACAAGATTCCTCAACTATCAGTGTTTCCACAAAGAGCTGTCAAGTATTACTACAAGTCTAATCTGTGCTTGGAAATATCTTAAAAGCCACCAAATTTCAACAATCCACACAGCAGCTTGGTTCCTGGCAGTAGAGAATATCTAATAAAGCAAGCAKGGGAGAAAACAATAGCCTCTTCTTGGCAACTACTACTGCTTCTATTTTCTTCTCTTTTCCTTTTTTTATTTTGGTTGTTCATAATAATAATTTTTGCTGCTCAACAGTCCCATCCATCATAGCAATTAGTTATTAAGGTCACAACTGCTGAATAGAAAACACTCTTTTTCTTAACAACTACAACTGTCAGATTTGAGTTTTGGGTTTGGGTAATGACAAAAATCTAATATGCCTATTTGCTGGTAATCCTTTTACAAAAAAAAAAAAAAACCAAAACAAAAAACCCCAAAACAAAACAAAAGACTCAAACCTTGAGACACAGATTAACTGATAAACGTTCTTCATTGAGCAAAAGAATTCCTTTTTCTCCCTGAGTATTGGACATGGCTGCCCAATTGGCTGCCCAACTTGCGAGACAATAGGAGAGTGTAGGTCATGAAAGACCTGCTTTGTTTTAATTGTTGCCATGAAACCTACTAAACATACAACTGAAGCATGACCCAGGCAGAAACCTAAAAAGGTTCTCATTAAGTGTTGCTCTGCATGGAAAAAGACATTCTCATCAGTGTTCAAAGCTGCGAGAACCAAGCTTCCATATGGTTTCTTTTTGGTTATCAAGACTGATTTTCTACATTTCCAGAAATTTATGTGGCTCTTAAGAAATTCATAAGTAAATTAAAAAACATCGAGATTACTGTTTAAACTTTTACTTTACAGCTACATGCAGCATTTGAACATTAAAACATGTGTTCTAATCCTCCACTCCACAAATATGAAACATGCTAACTGAAACAGCAAAATTCCTTTGAATAACAGCAGATTCCTGGAAGATATTAGTAAGCTTTTCTAATTACAGGGTTTAAATTTTCCCTCTAGCCCAAAAGCTTTTAATAAAGTACTGCAAACTGTATAAATGCAGCAAGATACTGTATGAAGGATCAACTGAAGAATGCCTTTACTATATAATAATCCATGCCTCTAACAAGTTACCAACAAGTTACAGTTCCCACAATACTGCTTACGAAACACACAGCAGTGGGTTTTTTTTTCAAAGATACTAAATGAAAATTGGATACTGTGTATTTAATTTTTTTAAAAAACATAACTGGTAGATGAATATAAAAAAAATCTATTATATTCTTTTTTATTTTTGAACACCTTTATTTTGTTTTCTGGGACTGCTCAAGTATTAGCAGCACTATTTCACACAAAGGAAAACTTTTAGATACATATTATTTTAATTTTCCTGAAAAAAGGAAAAAGGAGTTATTCTGAGAAGTTGAAGGTCTTTTAAGAATTTGATATAAACAAACAAAATCTGACTTAAGTGTTGATGGTTCGGTTTCAAATGATCTACATTTGAAGCATATAAACTAAAGTTTATGTTGCATTTGCTTTAAACAAATATAGCAAGCATGGTATCTTAAGCATTAAATTCAAAAATAAGAGATAACTTTATGGCTTAGGCAGATTTAAAAGACAACAGAAAGTTTTACCTGTTGAGAGTAGCCTCGAAACGTTGGATTAACAGTTTTAATTCCTTGAAATAAACCAGTAGGAACAACAGAACCAGGCCTAAAGAAAAAAAAAGTTTCAAATATATAAATACACATAAAAAAGCAAACATTTAAGTGGAATTTTCTATCTTTACTGGGATCATAATTTTACCTGCAACTGATCTATAACACATCTAATGCCAATAATATTAATCTTAACCAAACATGATATTGGTATTGAATAATTAACAATACAGTTTTTTTAAAATCTGTCATCCAACAGAAAGAGAGACTGTATCAGGACTTTTATGCCACATTTCTTGTCAGAGAATCAGATGACAAATCAGACGTACTCTTAGCACTATGCACAATTACTGTTTCTTTACCTTTGTACTTATATTTTGAA
This sequence comes from Phoebastria nigripes, assembly GCA_035582835.1. NCBI lineage: Eukaryota > Metazoa > Chordata > Aves > Procellariiformes > Diomedeidae > Phoebastria > Phoebastria nigripes. The sequence continues at coordinate 756,488 of JAYKAV010002031.1, read as the reverse complement.
GTATTCTTAGAAATAACAGAAATTCCATATAAGGAAATAAGAGAAATTGATAAAACATTGATACAGAATGAAGGACACAGAGAAGATCAAGTAGTTAAACATTTTAGATATATTTCTGGCAGATTTAAACTTATTTTTAAAAGCTTAATGCTACTTTGTATAGTGTTTATCATCTGTTTCTTGTCAGATCTTCCTTACTACAATTTACATCAATTATTTGTCCTATCCTTGGTAGATATGGAAAAGAACAGGTTATAAGGAGTGTTTAAATCCTGCAAGTTAGTCTTTCCTTCCTTAATTTATAAGAGTAACTCTGTGATACACACAAAATAAAAATTAGAAACCTAGGACAGATTAATGCATCCTTCATGACTCTGGAGTTTATTTATAATCATTTCATCACCAAAGTGACGCAATACCTGCTTTTGTGCCAGAGTTCTGTCATCAGCTTGAGGTAACTTTTACAAATTGCCGGTTTCTTATCTGTTCGGGCTAAGCCTCCACAGTCAAGAAAAAAGTGCGTCAAAGGTGGGCTGATTAAAAAGAAGGTTGTTTCACATTGTTAAAATACAAGAGGAAATACGCATTTCATACAAAATCATTAAAAAAAAAAAAAAAAGTAATACTATTATGTAATTGAACAATTCCATTTCCTACATCCTTAAATGCTGCAACCAAACATTTCCTAGAAGGACAACTTCAGTAGTACAGCAGCACTGCTCCTCAAATGTATTCTGACATTTGTTAAAGCACCAGAATTGTCTAATGGGATTCAAATTCAAGACAATTCCTACTAGCCATCACAGAAGTACACATGTACTACTACAGCAACAATCACCATAAACCTAGTCCATAAATAGCTTCTTCAACAAATCTTCTTTTCTCTAGAATCCAGTAGTGCCACCTGATGTTTGTAGGTAAATAATTTATACTCAAATGATTATTTTTCTGTTTACTTCATTCAGTGTTGCCAACTCACATACTCTCTCACTTCTCTCCCTTCAACCCCCTTTTGAAGTTACAATCCCTCATACAGATTGGACCTATTTTTATCCAAGAAAGTAGACATCCCAGCACATTTGCAAAATTTGGCATTTCTCAACAGAATCATTTCCTCATGATTAGATGCCTTGTCCACTTCTTTACCTTCTAGAGAGATTTGCCTCAGTTCTCCTCTCCCTCAACAAAGGATCTCAGTGAGGTATACTTAGCCCTGTATTCTGTCTTGGATTGCAGCCAAAAGCAGATGCATACAGTAAACATATATGATATATGCTCAAGTACTGTCCCCGCCTAACCATTTCAAGTGCAAGAAACTTCAGAGTTGGATAGTATTTTTATCTATTCAGCTTTTGTAGATTTCTCCTTCCTGAACTTGTCTGGTATCCCCATAGGATGAGAAGATTTTGTATTCTAGCCATTCCTAGGATGATTTAGCATAGAATGTCCCACATGCATTGTTTGTAAGGACTGAATTTGGACCTTTTGATCTTAGCATGTCTCTTTTTTTTAATTAGGGTTTATTCTTATGAATTTCCTTTGATTTATTCTGTAGCAGAAAAAAAAAACAACCCATAAATTTAATAGCTTTTATCAGATTTTCTTCTAATTTCTAGAACTGCATGTATTTTTATTTAGGACAGTGAGGAATTAGAATGAAACAGAGAAAAAGCTGAGTAGCCCATATACTATAATACTTCCCCCCCCCCCCATCAGTGACACAACTGTTTGTAGTATATAAGACTGAGATTTAACAAATACACATCTTCTTCCATGGTAGTGCAGCCCTTCAAAATCCTTAAGTCCATCTTGAGAAAATGCATGTATAAGCAAATATAACATTACATTTACAACCATTTTCCTTACCAGTTGGAAAGAGCTTGTAAAGCTGCATTCATGTAACAAGTGTTCCCAATATTTTTTAACCCTGTTAGACCTGAAAAACAGAATGAATATTCAGCAAGTCTGTTAATGCAATACAAGACATATTAAGGAAAATACTTCCTAGAAAATATGTACTAATTAAAATACTCAGGTAACACTTCTGATGCCAATTATAATGCAGACTGTAACTAAAAGAAATATAGGATTCCTAAAGGAATACTAGTCTAACTAGAAGACATAATTAAGTGTTTTGATTTTGGCTGACTAAAACACTTCAGCCAAGTAGACTGTATTTCATCTTACTAACTTTTGATGTTTTATGACAGTTGCAGATTGTAATTTAAAATATTTTTATCAATATTTAAGTTTTACTTGAACTTAATGGTTTACCTGTTCAGTTAAATTGTTGCTATGCTGCGTTCATAATCGTTAATCATATTACCAAAAGCCTCTCAAGGAAGATTTCATTCTTCTGTCTCAAGTTCATGCTAGTAGTCAGATTACACTAAACATTCAAAACCTACTCAGCATGGGATTATCCCAGAATCAGAATTATAATTACCTACAATCAGTCTTTTTCTATGCCAATTATATACCATCATTTTTATACACAGACTGCTCAGTTTAGACTTCCCCACAGAATTTATTTTCAAGCCCAGATTGTTTACTTTCTTTACTGATATCCACATACAGTTTTTCCACACACATAAAAGTTACAATTAACATCTATTCTTTCAGTGATTATGGAGTCATGAAAAATGCTCTCTAAATATTTGAGGACAGGCTATTTAAACAAGTCATAATTATCACATGATCTCAATTTAAATTAATCTGAAACGCTATTCATAGCTATTAAAGTGTTAAACTAATGAAGTAATTTATTCCAAAATAAAATTGCTTTTGTGTGAGAAAACAGTAACATTTATAAGCAAAGAATCAATAAGACTGGAAAACTTAAAATATTCAGCAATCAACACCGTTGGCTCTATGCAATCCTTGAAGTATAGGAACTACCCCGATCATTTTAGTCTGTGGCAGAATGAAACTTACTAAGAAAATCCTTTTACACCTAAAAAACAGTTTGGTTACTTCAGTTGAATTTTCTAATACACAGAACTTCATTTTTAAGTTTTAAAAAGTTCTTCTATCTGTCTGAATGGAAATATAGTCCTGCTTCCCACATCTGAACCTGCATTCTGCCCTTCCAATTTCTGCTACAAAAAGGACGGTCATTCTTACAAAGAAACTGGAAAGTAAGAAGAGTCATAGGATTTTTAATTTTTTTTTAACAGCAGAAGATATATCAGGAAGATACTCTCACTGCCGTTTTCCAGCCTGCAGTGTTGTAAGTAAAGTTTTTGAATATAATTCTTTTCTTGCAAAGATATATTCTAATGTTTGCTTCATCAAAAGCATTTCAAAAGAATTTTAAGAACAAAGTTAAAATTGGAGCTCAAGAAGTTTTTTCCTTTAAATTTGAGAAATGTATTTAACACAGTCACACCAATATTACTGGGAACTTTAATGCAATTCTACTTGTATATTACTTCTATACAAGTTACATTCCCAAAAATATTAATAGGACAAGAAGATACACAAATACACACATTGGTAGGAGAAACTAACTGGAAATAAAACACATGGTTTAATGATTTAAGGGCAGATGGCAAATCAGTGGGGTGGTGACATATCAAGAAAGACGGTGCCAAACAACAGAAGGGGCAAAGTAGGTTTTTTGGCCAATGCCAGCAGACTTAGGAGAGGGAAAGCTGGTAGTAGATGAGTAAAGGAGAAATGAGATCCATAAATTAGAATAACTCCTTTATCATCACTGATGGAAAACAAACTGCCTTGACATATGTATTGGCATCTCAAAAACAACAGCTTAGCAATCTGCTGGTCAGATCTTTCTGAGAAAATGGTAGTTAGAAATATCATCTTTACTAACAAATACCCATTTTTAAAATGATCAATTTCAATTTTAGACTTGTAAGAAAGAATAGTTATTATGTTCTCTTATGAAATGAGAAGTTAAGGCTTCACTGTTTGGGGTTTCATCCACTCTCATTTTCATCTTTACAAATAGTTTAATATTAAGGGTAACCTATTTACCCCATTTAATATGGGGTAACCTTTTATACCAGAAAGTTTGGCAGTGCATGAAATCCATTACTGAAAAGGAGAAAACAAAAACCAAAAACCCATACTGGGATACTACAGGCTCAGAAAAGCATTACCCAAAATGCAGGAAAGCATTCAAATCAGGAACCTTTTAGGACAGGAGAAAACATTAGAACAGATTTTATAAAAACCTACTTTTACCAGAGTGGCTAGAACACCAGCTACACTAAACATTACTCCAACATGCTTTCTTATTTTTGTTGCTGCTTGCATGCGTGTACTACATTTATCACCGCAGCCTCTGCTCTGAAGGTAATTAAAGATTGCTGCAATAAACGTGAAACTAAAAAAAAAGATCTTAGTTGGAGCAGAATAGGAAACAGTTCCACTTAGAAGAGAACTAGTATACAGCTGGAGAACAGACTTGGAGACATACACATGTGATAAAGGGCAGTAAAGTGCTGGATTTTGCTTTTATTACCTCTAGTCTTTAACTCATCTTCTTCCACTTCTATATCTAAGTCATCAAATACAGCTGCTAGTGGAATCTTCAGTGTGGGATTACTAGGTATTTTAAAATCCTTATAAGGAGAAAAAGAAGAAAGTATATTTACTTGTATTCATCAATTTTCCTCTTAATTGAGCTTACGTATAATTTCACCAACAAATCTAGGAACTGAAAATTATGTGAATGCATTTTGAAATCTCACTGCACATGAAGTGAGAATAAGAGGATTCCACAGCTAGCCTGATAAAGTTTACTAAGAAAAACCCCATGTTTTTGTTTTCAGATTAGCAGTGACAACATTGCATGATTTTATTACAACAGCTGAAAAATCAAGCAAAGCAAGTTATAGTATTTCTTTCCCTTGGATAACAAACAGTAAGCCAGCATTGAAAAGCTAACAGTAGTCATCACATAAAAGTTAGTGTATATGTTTTTGATATGCCACCAGATGGCTCACTACATTTAACAAAGACAAATTAAACTGTTGGAAGCAAAAATGTACAAATAGAGAAACAGAGTATTAGGCAGGCAGACATTTATTGTATGACAAGCTCTTTGTGTGAGCATATAAATAAAAGTTCTAAACAAAATGTTTGACAGACTTTGTACGTTCTACTGATTTTTCTGTATACTATACACATTTCCTTGGAAGATTAAAACAAGTTAAGTATAATAGAACAGAAGTTCAGAAGTCTGAACACAGCTTTCTATCAAGTCACCATCATATCAATTTCTGGACAACAGAAATCTAAAAAAAATATTCCAATGGTACTATTCCAATTGAGCTGCTGGCATTTTATGAAAAAATGACCAGATTATGTTCATATTAAGTACTAAACTTTGAACTGAAAATATTAAAGGATATTTCCTCTTTACATATATTGAAAAACTGACCATCTTTCTGTCCAACCTGTGCATCACTGTAATCTTTTCCATAGCTCTATGCCTCAAGCAAAACAATTTTAGAAATACCGTACTTGTGTCAGTTTTAACTGAGTTACCTGTCATTTTTATAAGTACATTAAATATTCAATAAAGAAATAACACCTTTTTTCAGATACATACATTATGCCGATTATACTTAAGAAATTGCAGCATAACTGTCTCCAAGACAACACTTATCTAGAAAAGATATTATCAGAGTGAACAGTACTGATGCCAGTGAAGACTAATGCAATCAGAAGATAACAAAAGAACAAACCAAACCTAAACAAGCCTTGTTGAAATTGCAGAAGAACAAGACAAGCAAATATCATATTTCAAAATTCTCCGTATAATGTCTGCTTTGCTCATTTTTTCTCCTGTAACTTGTCTCCAATACTAGCTAATGCTTTATTCATTATCTTACTCTTCAGCTACTATGTTAATTGTTAACAAATGTGGAGTTAGGAACAGCTAAGCACTTCTATAAAGTCTTGTCTTTGATGACATAGTCATATAAAACACTACAATCTTAAGCCTATGTTTTACTCAACTAATATCAACTTCCCAGATACTCGCTATATTTTTCTCCTTGGCATAGTTACACTCCTTGGCAATCCTAACTGCCATAGAACACTATTAGCATTCTCCTGATTTCTGGTTTGATACATATTTTTCCAGATGGATCTAACACAATGTATTTGTCATTCTACACCAAAATGACACACATATATAGAATACACACAGGTTACTACTGCCTTTTTAGTAAATTCTTGCATAGTAGTTAAATTCTTAACTATTCAGGAGCATTTGTGTGTATACCACTCCACTGGAAAAATTTTCCCACACACATATACATACACAAAAATCAACACCTTTTCAGTCATTTATCAAAACTGAAAACTAGACATGTTTACACCTCAGAAACTAAGTTATAGGAATCCCCTTAAGTGTCTTATATTACTAGTTGAACGAGGTTAACAATTAGCATATATTTCTCTAAAAATACTGTGCTTGTATGAATGAATTTTTATCTCAGGCAAGTATCCATAAACACATACTAAGGCATTCTGCCGCTCCCTGTAAGTTAGCCAGCAATTACTCTAATGAGTTTTGTATATAACATTTTCAAGAGCTGACAGAATGGGGAAGCACAGGTGAACTATTCCAATCTTGTAACCTTAAATTTAATCCTGTGCTTTTTCTGTACCTTACAGTTTATTGTAGATTACAAACAATTAGACAGTAAGATGAAAAAAGCATTCTTAGGAAGCATGCAGTACACAGAGACAGAACACAGAAGCTGGGCACTATCTTTTTAAAGAAATTTTATAAAAATAAAGAGAAATTAATAGAAAGTTCAGCCACAAGAAAGGAGGAAAAGTCAGTCTCTCACTTGAGAGAAGACACAATGTTTTCTGCAAAGCTACAGCTGCCTTTGTTTCACTGGGTTAAAAAAATACCTGCACACTATTTTCTTGTGCTTGGTGAGACAGTCTTGCATTTGGTAGTGGAGAATGAGATCCTAATTTTCTATCCAGGAATACTTCTTTACTACAGGCATAACACCAAACACGGAGTGTAGTAAGGTTGACAGTTAGACAGTGTTTTGTCTCCTAAAACAGAACAAAAACCAAAACTGTGATTCAGAAATTTGGAGTAATCAAATACTGCTACATGCAAGCTAGAAGTATTAAAATTCTAGATCTTTCAACAATGAAACATATATGTATGTTAGAATATTAAAAAATAGCAATTCAATTACTGAAATTTTAGCACAAACTATCCAACACTCATTTTTAGTACAAGTCACTCAAATTAGCAACAAGGTACAATCAGAATCTAAGCCACTGTCATATCTGACATGCCTCTGTGTAATTACAAAAATAAGAAGAAAGCCTTTTGTCAGAAGTGTTACAATTCACAACAAACCAATTTTCCAGGAATGTCTGCTATTGGTCATAATGGCAGCCGCCTCCTCTACAGTAAGGGCAGTGTTTATTTCTGCTGGTTTGCTGTAGCAAATTCAAGCTATTTAACAATCAATCAGAAGAATAAGATAAGATTTTTAGTTCAGTTACAGTAAGAGGTGCTCATATCAATACAAACATTCTAGACTCAATTAGTTTTCTTGTTGACAGCTTCATACTGTGAAGCAATATAAAAATTTGACAGATATATATAAGGATTAGAACAGTAAAAATATTCTCTTTTTTTTTTAACCTCTTTGCTTACTGTAAGATTGTGTACACAGTTGCTATCATCCTCCAAATATTTCCACTAATCCTTCCTGTATTTCTCCCTTATATGTCAGCACCAGCCAGGTTTATAGACAATGAGGGATTTGCTAGAAATTAGGAAAATACTACAACTGCTGCAGGATGCCCAAGTTCTCTTCCCCTCATTTAATAAGGCCTTATACAAGAACAATGTTTTTAATATATAATGTGGGCTACAATTTCATTAAGTAGCCCTCCCCCTACTAAAAAACATCAGAAACATCAGATTACGTAAGTATCTCAGACAATTTTAATCATGACAATATGCTTGATTCTGCAGCTTCAGCTGCATAAATAATTACAAGTCTCCAGAGCAACAGCTTATTAATTTTTTTGAAGTGGACACAATGAACATGATTATCTGCAGTACAGGGAGCCTTGCTGGTGGAAGCTGGAGTAAGCAAAAATAAACTGATTCACGTCAATCTTGTTTCTCTCATTTTAGTGAGTTTATTGAGATTTTTACTGAAAAAAAAAAAAAATCCAGAAGAGGGCTTACAATCCAGAAATTAACATTAAGTAACAAGAAAATCAAGACAAGGATGTCACTGACAGCAAGCAAGCTATCCATTCCCTTTCCCTTGCCTGGCAAGTACATAACATTGCTAAAACAGCATGTAAATCAAGAATAAACTACTGTAGAAAGCCAAGAGGTATAAAATTGTAGGCAAGAAATTCAGGGACCATCTGTTCCCCAATTGCACTACAAGCAGCTCATTTATATATCTATTGTAAAGGCTTTAGAACTGTGATTCAGCTTAAATAGCTGGCAAAAAAAATTGTATTTATATAGATTTAGATTAATGCACCATTGATTTGTATAAATATGCACTCCTCTCAAGGCCCTGCTTCAAAAAAAAAAAAAAATCAGGAGTGGTGGTAAAATGCAGTCATGAAGTGTACTTCTTGTAAAACCCTGGGATATGCTATTTGTTCATTTTAATATTCACCAGTGGGGATTTTTTAGTATTTTTAAGGACCAAAAATTGCTCAGTGTGGAACCTTAGATGTATTTTCTGACAGACGAACTGTAAATTGGTGGCAAGAATTTCATTTAATCAGAAAGTCAGCAATTCTGAAATGACATGTTAATAAAACTGCCATCCCTCTGTCCCCAGTATATTTGTTAAGAGAGAATGATATATCTCATTATTCGCTTCATTTTGGCAAGTGTACACAGAACAGACAGTGAGTTTAAGACCCAAACAGATGCACTCAAGCTGTCCAACCTTGCCAGAACTTGGCATGCTGGGGAACATAGTGCACACACTCCACTGCTCCTACCAAGCTGGATCCAAAATCAGGACATAGCAGGAAAGGATATGCTCAGCTCAGTCTACAGGTTCTTCATCTGTAGCCACTGGAACAGGGAGCATAATGCAGAAACAAAGCACCTGTTTCTGGTAATTTATACTTCCTATCTTACACCTGTTCAGCTCTCATCTTCATTAATCCAGCTTCCCTCCCCTTATCCATCAGGCAGCCACAATCCTAAAAAGTTAGACTGAAGTAGTGAAGTACTACATATAAGCTGAAGTACTCAAGAACTCCTTTGTCCACGCATCTGGAAAATCATCAGTAATTTTTGTTCTTTTTTTAATTTTCACCATGTTCTTATAAGGAGTACAATGTCAGAATTACATAAATAATTATGCAGCTGCACAAAGACTGTAAACTCATACTCCTAAATTAGTAAGACCTGCTTCTATAGATGAAAAACAATCATAGCTAATCAAACTTCCAAACAGTTATGCTAACACAGGTTACTGACTGCACTAAAATGAGTAAAAAAGTTCTCTAATTCTACTTCACTGCTTCAAGTAACTGTATTACTAGCAAATACACATACCTGGGAATGGGTGGTACTGTGATCAACATGGGATTCACCACAGCCAACATACGTACACCTGTTCTGTTGAGCAAGATATGAAGTAGTATACAGAATTAAAAAGTGGTGTTAAACAGGTTTACAGAATAGGAATGTACTGCCAGTCCCTTTAAAATTCACTCAAATTTCAAACTTGCAAAGTCCTACACAAACCAAGAGACACGCACAATAAGTGTTAAAATAAATATCACATAAAGCAAATAAGAATGCTGCAAGATTTAACTCAACTCCTCTCACTGGTGGGCAGTGTTAGACATTTAATGCATTTGGAATTTAACTTTTTGGCTATTTTGATATATTTATTCAGATTAAGGCCAACATGTATTTTTTACAATTCATGATTTGGTAAAGATCGTTACAGAAAATATGAAGTTAGCCCAGTGTCTAAAATACTGAATTGCAACAGCCTTGGAACATGACACATTTATACAAAAATGCCTGTACGCCTCTATCTGCAGTGCCTATTTATCAGAGTATTACTTCACAATTAATTAGTTTTTTCACCTTTAAATAAGAGTTTCCAGCACTATATGGTTAAGTACTTACTACATTCTAGTTATAACATGCAAAATAATTGTTGATTTTAATTGTGCTAATTGCAAAACATTTGGCTGAGTTGAGTGTAGAATCTTGCAGCTGCCAATCTTCAAGCAATTTTCATTAATTCCTCATTTGCATGAGGCAAGACAATCACATAAGAGAGTACAGCATGTTATCTGTATAACTCTCTAAGCACATTAATTTATACAATCAAGTAGCAGCTGAACACAGTCAATTTTCTATATTAAATAATCACAGATATTGGTTAAGTTACAGATAGTTAACATGCTGGGATCTCCACGTTTTTCTACTGAAAAAGGTGAAGGCAAGATGTCAATTCATCCAAGAGGAGATATATCACAGCATGACACTAAGTGTCCTACTGCAATTAGAAAAAACTCTCCTATGGAACTGTTGGTATGAAATTAAGTTTTTCAGTAACAGTTTAAGAGCTCTAAGTGAGAAATAAAAAACATATTTTAAGCTTCACAGCATTTCCCCACCTGCCAAGCTGATGCATCCCTGAACACCTCTTCCTACTCCCAAGAAGGTTTTTATATGTAATTAAACTTCAAGCCATCTAACAAAAAGACATTAAACACTGTTTCCTTCCCCCTTCGTTTCTACCTCTTATTGATAGAAGGAGCAAAATAATCTGATGTCTTAACTGTTACCATAATCCACCTAAAAGGAAACTAATTAAGTAGATTTTTAGAAATACTCATACATACACCTAAAGGTTGGCATCTCAGCCTAGATATCTTCCGAACAGGACTTAGACAAATGTTGCCAAGAAATGAAGTCAAGCCTACAGAGCAAAATTTCAATCTCTAGAAACAGCTGTATGTCTGAAGAACCCACAAGACTTTAAAAACTAAATTAGCTATATACTTTCCTGTTGGTATCATAGATCAATCAGAAGCAACATTTTCAGAGTTTTTTGTTTTAAATACACTGAAAATTATGTTTTTTGTAGGCGGCAAAAAGAGTAAGGCAAAAGCATATTTAAGAAAGAACTATATACATGGTAAAGACTATACAAAATTCATACAAAGTTTGAAGAATGTTTATACATGCTTCTACAAGTTTCAAAATGAGTTTTTTCTTTGTTTTGCTTAAGAATAAAAAAGTCAGAGTACGTATTTTTATGCTGTAAAAAGTCAGCATTTATTGCTAGATGTTATTACTACAAATGCTAAGAGAGGCTTATAAAAAGTAACTTAATTTAGGAATAATATATTATTTTTCAGATCTACAGACTTGGGGAAAAGATTAAAAAAATCTGAAGAGCTAAAAAATATCATAACTCAAGAAACCTTAACATGCTACTTTCTTATCAAAAAAATCTCATTTTGAACACGGTATTCTTAAATTACAAGAAATATGTAGCTAATAAAAGGTAAATAATTTTGAAAATAGAAAACTGCACAAGAGGTTTTGCTTTTAAATAATAACTTAACGAAACTAATCTAAAGAACTTCATTGTAGTTGTTTCTTTAAAAAAATACTACCAACTTTATCTACAGATTACTAGAAAAGGACCCTACTATGGAACAACAGAACAACTTACCTCTAAGCATGCCCAAAGATTGGGTCCTCTGACTTTACAGTCCTGACAAGTGCCCTATTAAAGTTAAACACACGAGCAAAGTATTATTTCATTTACTTTCACCAGTAAACCACAACATTGAGACAAAATGAGAAAAAACACTGTAAAGCTCAGTATCAACTGAATAATTTTAAGACAGAAAAAAGGATGTGTTGATAACCAACTCAATTTTTGTTTTGCTTCACATAATCTTAAGATCAGCATATTTTTCTTGTAAAACCTTGGATCTTTCTCTAAGTTTTCATCGTAACCAAAAATTCTTCTTCTAAATAAAGCATAAACATATATCACATTATTATAAAAATCCTCAAAATTGGTCTTTCCTATCAATTTAACATAAAAAGAAATGAAAGTGATAGAACTTGTAATAACTGCATATTCCTATTTGCAGACAGTCAACACTGCGTGCAAAGGTTTACAAAAAAAGATGCAACACTAGAGAAGTGCTATACCCCTCAGCAGCAAATCGTTACACTTTTCAGATAAAGAAATTTAGCACCATGGACAGAAAAGGTTTGGCTTTTCATCACCTCCCAGCTACTATAATGGGTTACAAGATCTTTCTTTGTTCCATTTATTAACACTAGCTGGAAACTAAGAGTTCAGGTAGGGGCAGTTTCTCAAACTGTGGCTCCTCCATCAAAAAATGAACTGTTATCCAAGAAAAACTTAAGCATGAATTTCTTTGTTACAGTTTCTACTTAAAGTCAAGTCAGTTATACTATATTACATTAACATTCCAAATAACTAACTGCTACAATGGCAGTGTCTGAAAAAGTTCAGCTTGGTGTTATGCTAACTCTTTTAACTAATATTTCCATTAAAACATCACTTGCTTTGGAAAACACTGCTGGGAAAGGTACTCTTTCAGCATTAAGTACTGAAAAATAGTTTTTCAGTTTTATCAAGTCCATAATTCTTCCCGTACTTTGGTTAAACCTTACTATTGCAGTACAGAAGATTTTACCCATGCTTAACACTTAAATGCATCTTATAACTAATAATACATGACAAGATATGTAGCTAAAATAAGTGACCAGAGTTAACTGTGATAGGAACAAAGCAAGCTGCTATAACTCACATGAGATTTCTGTATCAATTCCTCTTTTGTTATCTCACCAACTGATTCCAAGTGTGGGCAATTGCTACCGGGCGATGACATTTCAGAAGCTGTATTTTCTGAGATCCTGTAGCTGGGATTTTCAAGACCAGGGAATAACTTGTCAACAGAAGTAAGAATGAGTAAAACCCAATTCCTTACAGTAGGCAGCAATATTAGATATCTAATATGCAACATATACATAACTTCTAAAAGAATGTGCCTTTTTAAAGTAAGTTAGTATAAATAACTTTATTAGCAGTAAGTGAATCCAATAGTCCAAATTAAACACAGCTGACTTCTAAAACAAAATCCTCTCACTTTTAGGGCATAAACTAACAGAATCCTGAGTGGAGTAGAGCTGGTTTGGATTAATTATTTAACTTCCTGGCCTCTACCATGGCACCCCAATGACATAAAAATTACAGTTTTCAAGCCTACCCAGAACTGATGGTGGCTTTGACTGTATATTCCGGAAAGGGATCTTGCGCAACACTGCTGAAGCGTGCTGAAGCTATGAAGGCTAAAATGCAGGAGCACATGACTTGCTTGTCAAAGGAGAAAGAAACTTTATCTTGTTTTTATTTATTTACAAAGACACATTCTAGATTCAGGCATATTATACATCAAAAGCAAACTGAAACTTGTAACTCACATGTAGTACTGAACACTCAGCAAGCTTTTCTCTTGTTTGAGTTCTCTCTGTCCATCCAAGGTCTCTGATGCAGACACAGAAACTTATCAGAAATAAAGAATGCTAAATACAATCACTTTGTCATTATTATTTTGATGGTTGCACAGAAAGCTATAATGTTTTACAGAAGGAAAATTTTAAAAAAAAAAAAACTCAGTAACTTTCTTATTTATATAAATACTCCAATTGACTCATGCAGATAAGAATCATCCAAGAACTTTGTTCCAGTTTTGTCACTTAAACAATTACTATTGGTGCCTCCATCTCTCTAAAGCCCAAGAAATCTTAAGCTTTCTTTGCCCAATTATTATCTGTCCAATCTAGCATTCCTTTATCAAGACTTGCAACTAAACTTCCATTCTAACTCAGTGATGCACACTCCTTGATCTGTTTGCAGCCTGTAGCACTGTTATCAACATCTCTTTCCGCTTTGCCTGTTTGCTTTGGCAGCTTTAGGTCTGTTCCTTCCGCTATACGACCAATCACTCCTCTGAGTATTAAGTAACCTAGAGCTTTGACGGCATGAGGGAAAACAAACCTTGCCTAGTAGGCATCTCAGACATACTTCCTAGTAAAATTTCAGTTTGTTACCTTTGACTTTGTCTTTACTTCCATTGCCTTGCAATAAGATCCCTTTGAATATTTCAGTTCCCTTTGATTACCAAAGGGGTTTTTTACATATGTGTGTGTGTATGTGTATAAATAGTCTATATTATTCCTACAAACATTCCTATACAAATATTATTATTAAAGTATTATATATTACTTGTATAGGCATAATATATAATACTTTATATAATTTATTATACACATGCATGTATATACCTGCATATATGTACTTAAATATATTTTATTTATATATAAATAAGACACAAGACATTTATTATATATATATAACATGTATTCGTATACTCAAGTATGTGTGTGTACCTTTCAGTCTTTTTGAATGTCATGTTAACAGCTGTTCAATAAAATATTTAAGAACTTATCTCACAAGACTGGGAATACTACAGTAAATCAATAATTCAGGATTTTTTTCAAGATAAGGTCTAAATTCTCTTCCTGGACAATGGCATGACATTTAAAAAGCATTACTCTCAAATATAAGGTGCAGCTGTTGAAGTATTTCCTCAGTTCAGTGTCTATTTGTAATCTATATGCAGTATTGCTGAAAGACACTTCAAATATGGAAACAATAGCTTTCCAGGCCAAACCTCCTCAACTTCAGCCATATTAGCAATTCTGCTTTGAACTGTAAAGTTCCTTTTCAGAACAGAAATGGAAACATGAAATGTATGTTTCGTCTTGCACATTTTGCAAGGTCTGTTAAAACATTAAAAATGGACAAGTGAGTTTCAAATAAAGCCCTGACAACCTTAAAAAAATGCAGTGTGAATTAATGCTGATTTAACACAAATGCTTTAGAAAGACTGGTATAATGGACTAGTAAAGCTTTAGGCTTAATTCTTTTATGGAAGAAGCTTTCTGAATGCATTATTCCAAGTAATACAAAGCAATGAATGGAGACTTCACCTCATGCTACCAGATTTGTATTTAATAGCTACTTTTCACACCTGGAACCATGCAAATCCAAACCTGCAGTCCTGAACAAACCCAAACCCAGGAGTTCTGCTCACACTAGATTCTGTTTCTTGGTGCAGTCTGCATCTCCTCATAATAATCATCAGAAAGACCAAAGCGTGTTGAAACTCGTGTCCCTATGGATGTGGTCCCTATTCCTGTCCGTATGGAGAGCATCCCTTGTAGAAGCCCAGTTAATGTTATAGATTCGTTGCATGTTATTATACGGGCAGAGCTGAATGGCCTTTCTTTCACCTTTTGTTACCAAAATTCTTACACGCCTCCTTCCATCCTGTAGCAACCATGATAACTCACTGTACTGCCATAACCTTGGCAGCTTAATATACCTAGCTGCAGTAACACATTTTGTAAAATTTTATGTTAAAGACTAAAACTGTAAAATTAATTTCAGAACTATGACTCATCCTTCATCTCTCTAAGTCCTAGCAAGCCCAGGGTAGCCCCTCCCTCGCTCACTGCCCTTCCTCCATTTCACCACTTCCTACTCTATCTGAAAAGATTGCTTATCTTCCTCTACTATGTATCTCATTATCACATCTGCTTTTTCACAAGCTTCTGCGTTGTGTTGACCTCATCCAAAAGTCACTTCTTTGCATTTTCAGTAATTAAAAAAAAAAAACAAACAAAAACCAAACTACTTTTGTAGTTTCTCTTACATTCCATTTTATACTCCTGTTCTGAAGCTGGAGTCTATCTCCACTTCATGCCTCCAGTGATATGTGATAGTTTGTACTGGGAAAGTACCTAGATATCTCATATGAGCAGCTCTACTGGGTCAGATGAAAGCTCCATTTAGCCCAGTATCCTGTTTCCACCACTGACCACAGAAGAATAAAAATATTACAAGAATATATAGCTTCCCTGAATCCTTTCCAGCTCTGGGGCTTCCTGAACCAGAAGTTTATATATCAGAAAGACAGAGAAAGGCTCTGGAAAGGATCTGTAGCAGTAATTTCAGCCTTCCTCAGGTTGAAGAACTCTAAAAAATTGTTATCAAGACAGGAATTCTTAGACAGCAATCATGTGTCCAGTGGTAACAAGACTATTTCTGTCACCTTTCATGGACCCTTCAAAAGTATTCCATGGTCTTACAGGAACCTTAGAAAAATCACAGGCTGAAAACCACAGACCTACACATATGGGATATAAGAAGCATCTTTGTTTCACTATGAGGTTAAGAATGAAGTAAAACTTAACTGGGAATAGGACTCAAGTTTTCACACTAACTGTTCATGATCATATTCATGCAATAAGCTTCTCACCAAATCCTTCCCATATATTTGGGAGAGAACTTTGCAGTCTCTCCCTAGCTCTCTCCATTGTTTCCACTGAAAAGGTTTGTTTCAGCCCACCTATCTCAATCATCATACTACATCATTCAACTAACTGAATCATTTAATGTTCAAAAGAAGGACTTATTAAAACATTTTTGCTTAGTGCATGCACAGCGAGTCACACTTCAAAGAAAAAAAAAAAAAACACAAAACTGTAACACTTATCTTGAACTCCAGTCTTTTTTTTTGTTCCTGCTTATACTTTGCATTCACTAAGAAAAAAAAAAATATTTGCTCACGTGAGCCATCAGGGAAATGTGAACCATAATTTAAAGCATCATGACCAGCAACCTATTTATTATTCAGCAGAATTCCATGGCATCACAGACTTGTGTGGTGCCTACCATAGAAGAACTATCACACACACAGAAAAATGCCATCAAACGCTAAGAGAATTCAACTGATCTTGAAAATGATCTTAGGCTCAGGCAAGGAGCCTAATATTTCCTAAAGAAACATAACAGATTTTAAATTCTCTCCACAAATGTTGAATTAAAGTTAATATTTTCATCTGCTTAGTTATAGTAGTTAACACTTCAACAGATGTTGAAATAAACAAATATATATCTTTATTCTGTTAATGTCCCTAAATATGGAGCCATTTTATCAGATCATTTTACAGGGTTCAGTTAGGGAATGCTGGTAGAAGATTTTAAGAATAAAAGGATTATTCTTAAGACAGCAATTATCTGAAGCAGTAATTGTATCTTCATTATAGGCTTTTATTTTTTTGCCCGTACAGCTCTGAATAACAGCATATCAAACCAGTAAGCTCTAAGTTCAGGCTTCTTATTTGCACTCACAGTTATTTTACTAGTGATGCACTGGAACAATCACATTTTACATTTATTTTCATTTTATGGCAACAAAATAAGAGTGACACGGGGGTGCAGCTACAGCCTTAGACATACGTATTCAGATTTTTAAGATGTACATTTTTCTATCAGTTTTCTAAAGAACTGTGTTGCTCTTTAAAAACTTTACTGGATTCTTTGACAATTATTAAAGAAATCACTTCAGCATAACAATGTACGTGAATAATATTGTTACCAAACTTGAGAATAGTCTTCTTAGGTCAAGAAATCGGGAAGATTAATCTTAATTTCACACACTAAGTTCCTTTATGTTCTGTTAATCAGTAGGTGGTTTTGATTTTCATCTCCCATCCCTTCCCATTTCTACCTTTTTTTAATCTATCAACTCTAAACACAAGTATCCCCTTTTCTTGGAAAAAATGACAACACCAGTACTAACTCTGGTAGAAAACTTACTTTATCTATTTAGAATAAAACCTGGTATTTTCCCAGTAAATGACAAAAGCATACTCAGTAAGCTGATGAAAGATACCTGGTCCTTCTCTTCAGGCACCAAGAACTATCCATCCAAGCAAGACACAACTTTTTAAGTCACTTCCATTAGATTTTTTTCCTGTCATGAAGTATTGTTTCCAAAGAGAAAGGACATTAAAAAAGATGCTTGAGTTGAGAGTATATCCTCTTACAGGGTTAGT
This sequence comes from Phoebastria nigripes, assembly GCA_035582835.1. NCBI lineage: Eukaryota > Metazoa > Chordata > Aves > Procellariiformes > Diomedeidae > Phoebastria > Phoebastria nigripes. The sequence continues at coordinate 738,499 of JAYKAV010002031.1, read as the reverse complement.
CATTTTTCATTTTATATTGCCTTTAAGGTATATAGACTGTCCATTCATTTCTTTCGTCCACCACTCTAAATCCTAACTCTGAAACCCATTAGCTGACCTTTATGTTTTTAAGAGGATTTTCCTAACTGAGGCTTTGCCTGCGCACAGAAGTCTACAGTGATTTTCCACTAGGTGCTATACCAGACTTTTTTCTCCAGTCTATTTCATCGCTCGTACACGGGGATCTAAGCGTGCAGGTACCTCAGGGAACGAACAGAGTAATTTATAGGTAAATTACTGGTTTTAGGAATTGCATCGTATCTACAATACCGCCGCCGTATCGCTTCAACTTCAGAAGATCTTTGCGGAGGTCGGCTCGGTGCTCTTTGGCCGCTCCCAGCGGGCGGGCAGGCAGGCGTACCTTCCCCGCCTGCCGACCGCCCCGCACGGCGGCCCGCTGACTCGGAGCGGGCGGCCCGGGCGCCGCTGACCCACGGCCCCACAGCTCAGCGGCCCGGCGGGGGAGGCAGGCCGCGCACCGCCCCGGGCCCCCGCCCAGCCCTCCGGGAGCGCGGCGCCCCGGCCGCCCAAGCGGCCCCCGCCGGCGGCGGCCATCACCGTGCCAACACGCCCAGCGGGCCGAGCCGCCCTAGACTTTGAGACCGGCTGGAGACACCGCGCTCCTGTCCTCCCTCACGGACGCCAGACCCGACCCGCCTTCCCCGCCGCCGGCGGGACGCTCCCCCTCTTACCGGAGCAGCCGCGAGGATGTACCCTGCGCGGAGCCCGGAGCTAAGCCGGGCCGCGGCGAACTCCAGCCTCCGGGGACAGCGGTCCTGGCGGGCGGGCGGGCAGCTCTCCCCCAGCGGGACGCCGCGGCGTAGAAGGCCACCGTTGCGGAGAAGGCGCGCGCCGCGGCCGCGGCTCCGCCGGCACCTCCTCACGCAGCCAGACGCCCACCGGCTGCGGCAACGCCGGCTGCGGGCCGCGCCCCCCACAAAGATGGCCGCGCGGAGCGTCTCCGCCGCTCACGTGAGCGCTGCCCCGCACAAAGATGGCGGCACCAGGCTCTCACGCCACCTTCCCCGGTTGTCCGCAGAAGAAGGCTGCCCTGTGTAAAGATGGCCGACGCGGACTCTTGACGGAGCGGGTCACTCTCACGTGGCAGTGACAGCGGCTGCCTCCGGGCCGACCTCGGCCGCTTCTTGCTGGCCCGGAAGTAGATCCCCTGCCGGTCTCCTGGCAGCTGCCGGTGCGGGAAGGGAGCCGCCCGCGAGGGGCCGTGGCCGCTGCCCGTGACACCTGCCCCGGTGCTCGGCAGGTAACCGAGGGCGGCAACCGTAGGGCCGTTCCGCGCAGCGGGACCCGGCTCGGGCACAGGGAGAGGTGTGCCTGCCTTTGCCTGGGCGGCTGCGGGGACGGGGGCTGAGGGGCGCGCGGAGCCGGCACCCCGGCTCTGTCCGTCGGCCGCCCGAGGCGCTGCAAGGCGCGGGAACCCCCGACCGCGGTGCTGGGGCTGCCTTGCCTGGGGAGGGCTCGGCAGGGCCGGAGAGAGGTGGCGCTGCCCCTCCGAAGCCGGTCGGGCCCCGCTCCGTGTCCCGCGGCAGGGAGAGGCTCCTGCCCTGAGGAGACGCCTCCGGCGCAGCACAGCCCGCCTGTGGCCGGAGACGTCGGCGGAGGGAAAATAGCCGGCGGTTAAAGCTGACCGCTCCCTGGGCGTGTGGGCCCGCCCTTTTCTTTCACCTCACTCCGTGCCACGGTTGCGGTCGTGGATGTCAGGCGTCAGGGGCTTCGCCTTGTGTTTAGTATTAGGGAGTGAGGGGGATGTTCCTTTTAATGGGGGAGATTACGTCAGGCTATGGTATTTATTCCTCATCATGTGTCTGCAAAAAAATTGAAGCTCTGAATGAGATAAACTTTTCCTGGCTGCTCTCAAATCTTTTAACTGTTTTAGCTGGCAAATGTGTTCTTCCAACCACAGTGGTCTTAGCAACAGGGTCGTTTCCATTATGATTTAGAGAATATAATAAGTTAACTGCCAGCTAATAAAAGCAGACTGAGTCCTCTGTACATCCTGGTTATACAGACACAGGTCTCTGCACAGAGCAGTTGGAATGAATGAGGCTTAAGCTGAGCCAGCAAATTTGCTGTCTTCTCATTAAGCACGAGTCTTAACTCTACTCAGAAACATCAACCAAACAAGTCATGTACCTGTTATGTAACAGATTCGAGTTTGTACAAGAAAGCTGTCCTGGGCTTCTATTGCATAATTTAGTATGTATCCTTCCTTTGACAGAGTATTCCAGAGACCATCTGTGACTGTTTTCAAGATAGTTCCACTTAATGAGGTTATGGGAGAGAAGGAGCCATGTCAGAAGAAGCTGTTACTGAGGCACGATTTTCTCTGAAGACAGTAGCTTTACGGGTATTTCATCTTCCCCTTTCTTGGTATTATTCTCTTAACCAGGTAATATATACGTTATCTGAATATTGTCACTTTTGATATATGTTTAGGAGTTTAATTGCAATGTTGTACTCGCTTTTCTGGGCTTAATATGAATTAAATTTGTACAGGATATCTTGATTTTTAGTTTATTTAGAACACCGAACTAAAGTAAGTGGGTTTTTTTGTCTTTTTCTGCTAATGAACGCTTAGTGCGTCTTCATACATCTGACTGAAGAGATTGCTTTATCTGCAATGTCCATATGTCTTCATTTTACAACAGCACAATGATTCTCATCAAATCAAATATCAAAATCCTCAAGTAGTCTTTTTTTTTTCTGTAGTTTTTTTTAGGTATTTAAAAACTAAATATAACTGTCATTAAATTTGGAATAATAGTATTGAGTGTGGTCTGAAATAATTTCTAGGTTAATTTAGTGAGTGGTACTGGCAATCTAAATGATAATTAATTAATTACTGCAAATCAATCTCTTGTTGTAGTTTCCCAGTCACTTCTGTTTGATTAAATAAGTGGCACATGACTAAAACAAGGCAGTGATTCTTTAAAAACAGGCTGCTTTTTAAACCCGTTCAGTTCTTTTTGCTGATTTTGTTTGTTTGTTTTACTTACGGAAAGATCTTCAAAGAAAATCTATTAATCACAGTATTTCCTTTTATAGATGGCCCTGGAGTGATTTATTTTTATTTTCTTTCATTGATATTACAGGCTAGTTTTCACTATATAAATAGCAACATGGATAGCAGTCACTCAGATCTGGGCAAAGAGTACATTATGATCTCAGTTTTCAAGTTGACAAAAGCTGGAAGTATTGTGAAGCTGATACTCCTTGTCTGCAGGGAATCATAAGATTTGTCCCTAGAGCACTTTCATGTCAAAGACGGGGAGGAGGAGCTGTAATTGTGTTGTAGAGATTCAGAGAAGAGAGGTGTTAGTTGCCTATAACTACATATGTGATAAATGATAGAGCGAAATAAGTCAGAATTACTTGAGAAAATATTAAGGCTTCAGTCATATCCCTCAGAGAATAAATTTCTTGAAGAGTGAGCCATATTCTGATGCCATAATACACAGAAGGGAAAAAAAGGGTTTCTAGTTGGCTGTACAAAATATGGTGAAGTATTTTTTTCCATTCTGTGTATGCTGAATCATTGACAAGGATAACTAAAAGAAAAAAATTGTTTATAATTAGGAATGCCAATAATATTTTAAAAAAAATAGATATTAGCAGGTCCTAATAAAGTTCTGCTTTTAAAACCCATGTCTTTAATATGACTGTATTATATTTTTATTGAATTAAATGCTTGTAAGCAAAAGCTATGTCATTTTCATATTTGCATGTAAATGCTTTTCAAAGTTTTACTGCATATAAAACCAGAACGAGATATTCTCAGTCTTAGCTGCATCTGATTATTTTCACATTTTTTCTGTATTTACAATACTTGAAAATTCTCACTGCAGGATCACTGATTTCTTTTTTATGTTGCAGCATATTCATATCCTTTTAAAATACCATGTGCAACTCCATTATGTGCAACTATTAACTTTCCCCTCCTTGGAGGTTTTCATTTTGCTGTTAATTTATTTATGATCATGCTTGTAGGCACAGACAAATTTAAAAAAATCCACTTAGTTCTTTGAAACTTTAGTTCTAGCATTTAATTCTGTGAGCTTCAAGGTTTTAATCTCAGTTACTTGGTTATTAACTCTTTTCTGTTAAATACAATAGTCTTTTTTAAGTATGTGTTTGTGCTGTGTTTCAGGGATTTCCTTTTCCTCACAGAGTACAGTGCTAGGTTTTTGGCCTTGGTCAAGATACGGTGCCACTAAGGATAGGGTTCTCAAGTCAAAGGTGTTTGACTTGTTGATTGCAAACTCAATGCAGAGCAAAGCTTTCAATGCTTATTTAAATTACACAACTCTGATAGTATTAACCAATTGCACAGCAACCAGGGACTGCCAGAGTGCAGTGGTACTCTGTGTGGCCAGCTCTCTCCTGTACGAGGAAACATTTTACAGAAGCACCGTACTAGCCCCAAGGACTGCAGATCTGGTTTTCTCCCAGCAGTCTGTTTCTCAAGCAGCATAGATTTCCTAAAGATTTTGTGAATGTGGACTCTAGTTTCCAGTTAAATGGCTCTTTTCTTCCTTGTATATCTTGTCACTTTGAATTTTATAAACTTTGTTAATGGCTTTTAATTCCAGTTGCTTGTATATATGGTTCTTATTTGCTAATTTAAACGTTTGTAAACCCATGACTGATCTATATCCAAAATAAAACATAACAATTAAAAAAACCAAACTGGTTTAATTAGAGAAATATGTTTAAATACATGTTCTACCCAAATTGAAACCATGCAAATGTTAGCTTTTGGATCCTCCACTCTTTCACAGTGCAAGAAAATAGTCTGGTTGTGAAGGGTGGGTTTCTTCTCAGTATTTTTTTTTTGCTGTTAGAGAATTAATTGAAGCCCTGCATTGTCCTGGCATTAAAAAGAAATTAAAAAAAAAAAAAAAAGTTTGTCTGAAAGTCATTTCCTTAGATACCCATAGTTGATGGATTTGCAATATACCTTATAGTTCTTGGTGCTGCAATATGTGTCTGAGTGCAGCCGCTCACTTTGTTGCACCAGCCCCTTTGTAAACGCTCTCACCTACTGGCCACTGCAAATTTTGAGAGGCAGTTAGTCTATGTCCTTACTCAGCGTTGGTTGTTTCCCAGGCTATGTGAGAGCAGCATCTCTCTCTCTCAGTCAAGCTATAGTCTAGGTTGAACACACCAAAAGGAGGGTAGGGGGAAAGGTGGGAGTTAAGGAGCATATATTTCCAATGAAGTCACAGTCTTTTATTTTCAGATAAAGCTTTCCCCTGGGTTAAAGAAGCTGTTCACAGTAACAGCAGTGAGTGCAATATCTGTTATTTTTCTGGCCCATCATTTTAAAAGAAGACGTGGAAAGAAAAACAAGAAAGTGCCACCATGGGAACCAAGTCATCTAGTATTAGAGTGTACCAAAGCAGCTGCATCAGAAAAAGGTACATGAAGGAACCCCCAAGTTTTTTTTCTTTTCTTGGAGGGGAAGAAAAGGGCTGTGAAGGGATGGGTGTGCATAACAGTGTGTAGTAGTAAAACAAGCTATTTTCCTTTAATGCTGAGTAGGTTTGAATTTTTAAAGTAGAAATTGTGCACATTAGGAACAAAATTACAGTGTTTTATAAATAAGCTGGTCTTGCTCTCAAAGCTGAAGTTTTAATCATGAATTTGGATTGGAACTTTTTTTGTCAATAGTATATTAATGATGGGGTTTGCAGTTCTTGTGGACATATCTCAATACTGAGAAAAGCAGATTTAAATTTTTATAGGATGGGAAAGTAATTATGCTCAAATGCATGTTTATTGTTATAGATATTGACTGTTTTTAATTTGTAGTTTCTCATATAGAACTGAAAATAAAACAATAATTGTTGTTTGCTTCTAAACTGGATTTTATTTAAGAGAGTAAATGCAATTCTTGATAGATCTTGCTAACAAAAGATACACTGATTTTAAAGCTGCTGCAAACTTAAAACATTGTATCTGCTAGGTTCTAGTTGTTCCAGTAGTCGGCAAAACTTGACTCTTTCTCTGAGCTCTGCCAAGGAGAAAGGATCTCAGCCTTGTATCTATGCAAATGGAGGACTTTTCAGTAAATACTCCGGTTCAGTTCAGAGTCTGGCCTCGGTAAGTAAGAATGTTTTAAGGCTCTTGAATGTCTGTTAACTTGCACTGCATATGCACCTAATGGTTTCACTGGGCTGAAACAACTTTCCTGAACAAGCTGCACAGGTTGTTAAAGATGCTGAGAAGGCCATTGTACTTACTACATAGTAAAAATAGTTTCTAGATAGATAACTTGGATGTAATGTACTCTGGCAGGAATGTAGTTTTAAGGATACTCTGTATAACAAGACTTCAAAATTTGTTTATTTTTTTTAAGGTTCAGAGTGCCACCTCTTGTCACAGTTGTGCTTGTGCCAATTCTAATTCCTGGGATAAAGCAGATGAAGATGATATTAAGCTTGTCAATATTCCAGTGACCACACCTGAAAATTTATATTTGATGGGTAAGTTATAATAAGAATATTCATCTACCAACAATGAATGTAAATAATTTGTTTTTGTGGCAAAGTGACGCTTACACAATATTATTGTGGTGTTCTTTCACAGTGTTCTTTTTTTTATTTTTATATTTGTAGTAGTAAGCCACAGAATTATTTTAAAAAGTAAATAGGAAAAATACACTGAACATTGTTGCTTTAATGATATTGTGAACTTCTTTATCTTATTAAAAAGGCAGGTATCTTTTTTTTTTTTTTTTTTTTTTTTTTTTTTTTNTGACTGGGAATTGCTGTTGTTTTAAAAACTTACATCTCTGCTATAATCATGCTTATTAGCTACATAGTTTCCTGTGATTCTAAAATGTCAATACATATGGAAGCTGTGTATTTGATGGAATGGAGGTATTCCTGATCTCCCCTAGGTATGGAGCTTTTCGAAGAAGCACTGCGTCGATGGGAGCAGGCACTAACTTTCCGTAACAGGCAAGTTGAAGATGAAGCAAGTTGTGGTTCCATTAAGCTGGGAGCAGGAGATGCAATTGCAGAAGAAAGTGTAGAAGTGAGTATATTCAATCTATAATCTACTGTTGCTGCCATGACAATTCGTTGCGTTTTGTTACCTGAATCTTTTCAACTTCTAATTCAATTACCAAAACTGAGAATTAATTCAAATTTCCAATTTAGTGGCATTGCATTTAAAGGACATCTAACTTTGTTCCTTTTGATTTTTTTGGTTGGTTATTTGGAGGAGGGCGGAGGAGGGGGAATTAGCTTTATTTACTTTTTTGGCAATTGCTGTTGCATCAGTGTTTGCTTCTGGATGGTATCATCAAGCTACCAAGCGTACTAGTTCTCTGTACAAAATCTCTTGGGTGATCCCTTTCTTTTATGACTATGTGAGAGGATATCTGCTTAGCAAAGATAAAGGTCTTGGGAAAGATGATGAATTTATGAATATTCACAAATAATGTGCTTGAACTTTATTTGTATTCCTTTGTTCTTATGAACTAAATGCTAAAAATATTTTGAAATAAGCATACACCTGTATGGCTTTCATTATTTCTAGTGCAGTAAACATCACAGGTAATTTTAAAGTATTTGAAAACTTGGATCTTATTATTACAGTAAATAAAATATGTGTATGTTTAGAAAAGTGTGTATATTGTGGATGTTGAAGTATTCAACTGGCAGTGTCCTTGTGTGGTTTGTAGGAAACTAATGTGGCACAGTGAGCTCTCTGAAGGCTTAATATTTTTAAATTTTACAAAGGAATCTTACAGACTGTAAAGAAATAGAACATCTTCTAATGTCTGTCTTCTTGCAGGATATCATTAGTGCTGAATTCATTCACAAGCTTGAATCCCTTCTTCAAAGAGCTTATCGTCTTCAGGAGGAGTTTGAGGCCACCCTTGGGGCCTCTGATCCTGCTTCTTTAGCTAATGATATTGGTGAGTACTCCTATTTCACATTTTTATTGCTTGTAATAATGACTCTTGTGGGGGGAAGTCACTGAAATATCAACTGAGCAGAATTATATTTATCAGTAAATAAGCAGGAAAAAAAAACAGGTTCTTTTCATTATTATGTAATGTTTGATGTAGTGCTTGTATTTTAGATAAGAATGGATTGAGAGGAAATCTTTTTCCTTATGGCTTGTCAGTATACTTCAGAATTTTCATAATACTTCTCTGCTTTCTGAAGTTTGTTAACTCAGGTATTTAAATATTTATGCAGTAAGAATATATGACCCTTTTTATAGCATGGGTGTATTAGAGCATTTCAAAAGAAGTTTTATATGTCTTTTGAACTGTCAAATTGTGTGTGCATGTACTGCATTTTTTTGCCTGCCATAATTCAAAAAAAATTTACAAAAACCCAAAGCCAAACCAGAAAGACTTAGCCTGAAACAGATATCCATTACCAAAGCTCTTATCCCTGGTGATTGAAATTTATCATAGTTATGAGTGACTAAAACCAGGATGTTATAATGGCAAATATAAGAGTAGTTGCTGCCAGACATGTTGATTAAATACAGATAGTTTGATTATTTTTATTTAAAGAATTGGTTTAAGATGTTCTTGAAGACTGATGCTATTACGCTCTTTCATAATTCAAGATCAAGCATCTGATCTCAAATAACTGTCACACTTTAAAGGCAGAATATGTTCTGGGATTAGTTTTAGTCTGTAGTCTTGTTTGTTAGGCTTCAGCTTGACTGGCACGAGGTGGCAGTACTCTCGTCTCTTTGCCCTCGTGTTATCCCGCAACTACTAAATACAGCTCTGAGTAAGGTGGGAATTAAATTTAGGTCAGAGCTGGCTTTCTGACATATCTGCGTACACCTGTTAATATAATTCTTAAAGCAGAAAAGTGTTTGGATGTTTTATTTTGGTGTCTGAAACCATAAGCCCTAAATAAAGTTGCAGTGTATATCCATTATTAAATTAGAAGTTTATTTGTAATTTCTATCTTCAGGCAAAATTAATAAAATGGTATTCAAAGGACTCAGTGTGATGTTCAATGTGTTTAGTTATTGTTTTGCTTGGTTACCCTGGAAGTATTTTAAATTGATATTATGTTTTTTAGATGTGGTAGCTTGATTCTTGTTTACCAAGAATGTTCTGAGAATTGAATTCCTTTCAAATRTCCTTTGTAGAAATAATTTGTGATCTCTTGAGTAGATGTCTGTTACTTTATTATGAATTTTATTTGTGCTGGCCCAGATGAGTGAGGAAAACAAGTAATGAAGTAGTTTAGTGAGTAGTGTTTTCACTGTTCAGGATTTGGGGCTTTTTCATCATTATCTTGAATTCATGGCTTGAACAGCAAGTAATATATTAGAGAATGCTTCACTTTTTCAGAATGCTGTCTTAGAATATAAACAGAACATCATCATCTCAAACTCTGTGGTGCTTGAAAGATTTAATACAGAGGATGGTTTTGTTCAATATTTGATATAAAAACATTTAATCACTCAAAATTTCTTAGATAATTTACTTTCTTGTAGGATATGACACTGAGTGTAGTGTATGAATGTTTGAAGTAGGATGTTTTTGAGACTGACATTTTTTGGTAACTTTCGTGGGGAGAGACAGAAAAGTATGTTTGGGAGAATTCTAGAGGCTCTCTTACAGGTTTATTCCCCACACACACACACTTTTTTTTCTTTTTCCCCCTTGTATTTGGTAATCTAGTGAAAAAGAAGGAAAGCTGCTGTCAACAAACTTTCCTTTACTACCCCAAAATGTACATGTTAACATGTAATACTTATTTTGTTTCACTTCTGTTCAAAGCTTTGTATTACTCTTTTGGGAAGTATGCTAGTATAAACATTGATCACTTTTTTTTCCTTTTCATGTGTGTGTGCATGTGCACGTGCATATATTAAGAACAATAGGAATGGAAGGGTTCAAGAGCAACAACAATAAGCAAGTCAAAGAAAATCATGAAATCCCGGTGGCCAAAAGAAATAAAGATAGTACAGCATACTTTACACTACTAAGAATAAGAATAATATCCTACTCCAAAAAACAAATGACAGTTCTGAACAGAAACAGAAATGAAGGTGCTTCTGCTCTGTATTTGAAATGAATTGGGAATGTGTACACATCTTTGACACCGATAGGAATGTATATCATTTGTGGCGAAAGAGGCAGCATCTGCTAAATCAGAATCAGTAGTCCTAGATGTTTTATACCCAAAACTTCTTAAAGAAGCTAGATAAAGAAAGCACCCTAATCCATATGTTACTATTCGCTAATCTTGGAAAGTGAAAAATGTTCCAAATGATTGGGAAATCGCCAATTTAGTTCCAAATCTTAAAAAAACAAACAAACAAACTACCCCCAAAACTCCAACACCCAATGTAAGCGTCATGCCTGTGAAATAATGGAGTTGCTAATTTGCAGTTCTGTTACCATAGACAACGTAATAAAAGGTGTAATTAGTGCCAGTTGATACGGTTTCATGGTAGGTAGTTTTTCTTGGACTGTAGGTTTTTGAGAGATCTGTAATTTGGGGGATTGATACAGCATACATTAGAGGATAATAATTAGCTCACTGATGTGAACATTTGTTTATACTTCTGTCCACTGTTAAGGGAAAGGTTTGCTTTCTAGGGAAGATGTTTGGTCAAACGCTGCAATTCTATCAACTATGTAGTTGATGATAAAATCATTTGTAGAGCTGGAAGTTGATAAAAAATTATCATTTAGGGCATCAAAAGCATTGAATTAATGAAAAGCAAAGGTTAGTAATACTGATCTGAATTATCTGTTTAAATGGCTACAACCTAACAGATTACATTTGAATCTGGGCAAGTATGGATTGTACATATAGATGGGAGATTTTAAAAGAAAAATAATAAACACTCTTGGCATGCATTAGCAAAATTATGTATCACAGTCAGTGTAAGTTCTCAGCACAGTGCTGTAGAAAAAAAACCATCACTAATCTCTGGCTATGTGAAAAGGACAGCAGCAGCATAGAGGCAGAGATATGATCTTGGTTTTGTATGGTTTTAGAATACTGTGTCCAGTTCTGTTCATATTTCAGAAGATATGGAAATACTAGACAGCTCAAAACAAGCCATAAAAAAGATCCATGTTTTGGAAAAACAAGCTAATATGTGGCTTAAGTTGTGTATATCCAGCTCCTTAAGGAAGAAAATACTGAGAGGTGACTTACTTGTTCTGAATAGCTACTTACACATGGAAAAGGTATGTGGTGCTGGGGGATTTGTAGACCTTGTCAAAGTCATAACGAGATCCAGTTTCTGGTTGTTCAAGTGAAACAAGTTAAGTTATGAAGTAGGTTGCCTCTGAAGCATGTTGAGGGTATTTCAGTATTTTAGACAAAGATTTTTATTTTTTTTAAATGCTGTTTTGAGGAATGTTTTTATTCCTCTTTGAGATGAATGGATGGACTTGGGGGTAAATGGTCAGTGTGGTCTTTCTGGCATTTAAGCGTTTCCCTTTACTACTGCTATTTTTTCTTCTTTCATGGGCCTTGGAGTGAACAAGAAAAAGCCTTTGTCCTTAATAGGCTCATAACACTTGCAGCTTGTTGTTAGAATGCTTATAACCAGATCTTATGCTTCAGGGTTTCAACTGTTGACCCACAACAGTAATCAGAAAATGTTTTGCTGTTTTTTCTCTGATACACATCATGGTTAGATACAGTTTGTGGATTTTTCTTCCATTTTCTCCATCTGAAGCACTTGCGATTAGCCCCAGCTGGAGACAGGGCTCTGGCAGTTGGACGAACGCTATCAAGTGTTATCAAAAGACTTGCTACATAAATATCTGACTAGCACTTCTTATTCAGAACCCTGGGTTATAATGAGCTCCAAATTTGGTCAGGAACGAGACTTACAAAAGTAAAAATTTCCATCAATTTCTAGTTTTCAGCTTTCTCTGTGAAATCTTCTGTCARACTTCTGGGACTCCTGAAACCACTCTCTCCCCTACTTGTCTACTAGTCACAGATGTTGCTCCTTCCCAAAACCTTTAAATGTTATTCTTCCCAGGTCATCATTTCCCTCTACCTAATCAAATTAAGATCTTAGTGCTGCTATTGATCGATCATACCACAGACTTGCTTTTCATTTTGTGATCCCACTTACTAGTTGAAGTTGGTTGGCATGATAAACAATTTGCCAACCAGCTTTGAGAAACAGCCTTCTGGAGGAGACTATGGTAACATGCTACCTGTGAGAGTCAGGAATGAGTTACCTGGGACCCTGCTGGAATACAATAGCTTGTCACTGCATCCACTGTCTTTCATGATGTGGCCTGAATTGCTTCTCTTCTGTCTACTATGACAGGTAAAAGATGACTTGTCAGAGCAGACAATCACCACTTGAAGTGGTTGCATGCTGTAGTCTAATTGCCTTTTGTTTGATTCTTGTTGTGTAAATTAGCATCTCCAAATGCTTTTTTTTTTTTTTCCTAGTTATATGTAAACTATATATTTTCTCTTCCAGATATTTCTAAATATTCAACTTTTAGCAGTGTAGAAGATACAGGTATAAATAAATAACTCTTCTCCCTGTGGGTAGAATTCTATTACTAGTAATAATAATAATAAAAATAATTACAAATAATAATTTTCAACTCTGTAAGCTACTGTTGAATTATAAACAACAAATACAGCCCTGGAAAAGGCTTGCATTTTAAATAGAAGAAATAATGGAACGCAATTATGTTCATTGTTGCATTCTCCACTGGACTTTCAGAATTACCATATAAACCAGCAAGCTAAAATAGGATTTCTATAGCAGAAATCTTTCTGGACAAGAAATTAAAACAAATGTGTAGGGCTGAACTGCTGCTGGTTTTATGCTGATCCTCTTAGGACTGTGAAAAAACATGGGAAGCCTAGAAACAGGCTTTCCTGAGGCAGGCATAAGCTGCACTGAATCAGGAAGGAGGCAATTGGCAGAAAACTGTGAGACAAAATATGCATCTTGTTATTTCTGAGTGGTGAATGTGAGGGGGTAGAGAGTTAAAAGCTTTCAATACTTTCTGTAGTCTGTCCTTGAAGAAAGTTCTCTTTTTTTCTTTTCTTTTTTCTTTTTTTTTTTTCTTCTTTCTTTTTAGATCTTTTCTAGCAGACTGAAATGTTAGCCGAGCTAACTTGGGGGGAATGCAAAGAGTTAGGAGAGAAACAATAGCTTTACTTACGAGCAGAATTGCAGGTCAGAGGGGAAAATTCTCAAATTGTAGGGCTCCTTGTCAGTATTGAATTCCTGATACTTCATATTATTATTTTGATCTCTACTGTAAAAAGGAATGCTGGCACTCAAACTAATGGTGATTTGTGTACACTGGCCCCTAAACTTTTTGATAATAATATTAAAACCTATGCATTGATTACATTTTTATTTTAAAAATATTTACTTTTTATTTTATATTAATTATACAATTTAAAAGAAATGAATTGTTTGAGCTACTCAGTAAAAGATCTCTCACAAAGGTCTGTGTTGTTGGATGGTTTTGTTGGAAGGTTTGTCTGTTTCTTTTTTTATTTTTCTTCTCACACTCAAAGATATGCCTGGCATTTTCGAGAGAATGAGCACAGCCTTTAACCTAGTGACAAAACTCTTTGGAGAACATATTTACATATTAGAAACCTTTTCTCCAGCTACTCTTAAAGCAAACAAAAAAAATCTTTGCATAATCAATGAAGCTGTTGAAAGCTCTTTTTTATGTTTTATTAACACAGACTTCTATAATGTTTTACTGTCCGTGGATGAATATCTAGGGCCTGTATTTTCCTTCCTGCCTCTGAAATGTTAATGGAAAAAATTTAGTTTGAGAGTATTATGTTTTATTTGGTTATGCAGAAGAAATGTTTTTAATTCTCAGGCTCCAATGAGGAGGTGAGCAATTTGTAATAATTCACTTAGGTGTGCTCTAGTGGTACATACTATAAAATAATTTCGAAGTAGCGTAACTTTTTATGATAGCTTGAAAACTTTTGCTTGCTTTGTAGTCCTTGAAGATAAATTTACATTAAATGATCTCTTCATTTCTTGGAGAAGGACAAAACCTTCTTCTAGTGGCTGAAACAGAATTGAAATCGAAACAAAAGAAAACAATAGCTTTTTCTTTTTTAAGTGTGGAAATATATTCATCCTAAGAAATGCTCTTATAAAGGAAAGAAAGCAATATTTCCAAGTCTGAGGAAAAGCCCAGAAAAGTTATTCCAATCCTATTTAAAAAAAATTAATGCATATTTTRAACATAATTTAGCTATTACAGTTTGTGGAAGTTCAGTAACTGCTGAAGCTTACTGCGTTTTACTGTGAGGTCTCTTGTATTGCGACTTATTGCTGTAACTCCTTATTTCTCACTCACAATAGATACTCAAAGGGCAGATGTTTGAATTGGATAGTATGTCTTCTGCTATCAATAATATTTATGACTTTCCTTTAAAGGCATATTTGTCCAATATTAATAACACTTTCTAAATCGCCTTCAGCAAAATTCTTTACCAGAAAGCACCTAAGCACAGAATGTTGAATGGTAGAGTGAGATTGGTAGTTAAAAATTCAACTTAAAACTGTAAACAAAAATATTTCTGCAAATGTTGTGTCTATGAAAAGATTATAATGCTTGGCTTTCTCAACAATACTCTTAATTTTGGCAATACTATACTAAAAACGCAAAATACCTTTGCATGGACCTGCAGTGACGTTAGGTACTGAAAAAGATTAATATTTGATAATCTGTATCTTTATGTTGGTATTTGATAACCTGGAGTGTATGTTTGCATTTATATTAAAAGCTGAAGCTTAGATGCCATTTCATTGCATGTAAAATAGATTAACTGAAGTCTCTTCAGCAGTGGCTCAAGATAATCTATTTTACTGTACGCTGAACCAGCATCAGAGAACTCAAAGTCACTTATTGTATGTTAGCTGTGGGGGTGATATGGGTAGAAACCTCTGAAAACACTTCCAATAAGATCAGAAAGAGAGTCTGTTTCTGATTTTTGAGGACCCTTGTTACCATTTGCCCAACAGCTTTGCTCTTAGATCCAGCCGTGCAGGCTATTTATACACCTTGTTACTTTTCCTTTAATGGCGTYTCTGAAACCTGTCTTCTTTCTGTTCATACCAAAACTCCTGTTTAAGCCCTTGTCTCTCTCACTTCTTGACTTCTGCTGTGTTCTCGTGTCTTGCCTTGTCCATTTAAAACTTGCTTCTCTCACATGGACTTAACTGTTGTTTATAAAGATCACCTTCACTCGTTTTTCTGACCAGATTATTCCTTTCCCTTAAGCTGTCTCTCTCCCTCAGGAGCTCCTCTTCAAATGAAATATAAGCTATTCCTCCTTTTAGCTCTAAAGGCTGCTTATAATTGAGCCACAATCCACCTACCTGATTTAATTTCCCAAACTTTGTTCAGTTAGCTGTTCCTGTGCTTCCTTGCTCCGTCCTCCTAACACAGAATCCGCCTGCTATTTCTCAACTGTTTCTGCTCGTTCCTTACAACATGTGAGCAGCTGCAATCGTCTCTTTCCCCAGATCTCTTCTTAGTGTGAGCTTCCTGGTTCCACATAGTTACCCGGGCAAACTCTGATTGCTTTCTCCCTCTTTTTCCTTTCTTCTCTGCCCATCAATTTTAAATCCCTGATGAAAAGGGGGAAATACAATGAAGCTGTTCCAGTTCCTTACATGAGTAAGGAACATCTGTACAGCAGTTTATACAGTTAGTGCCCCACAGCACTACTCAAGTAGGACTAGTTAACGCATGCTGTACTATCTGTGTGTTTATCGCTTATCCCACAACAGCAAACACACATGACTAATGCTACTTTAAAGGCATATTTTTTGAGAATTCCTTTTGCATCCTTTTTGGCCATTCTAGTGCTTAGTTTTAGTCAATAGCTTCTCCATTTTTTTTAAACCTTTTAAAAAAGTACACATATTTACCTTCTTTTTGTGTAAAGAAAAGTGATCATTTTCCCCACATCAGGGCTTGATTTTATAACCACTTGCCTTCATTTTGAACACTTTTGAAAAGTGATGTATGGAATAAGTGGAAACAGCCTTCCAAGGCAGGAAGTTGCTTTCCCCCCCCCCCCCCCCCCCTCATGTTCTTGTGGTATGTTCTTAACAAGTTATGGTTTACAAATTCTTTTTCTTACTAAAAAGGATGTATATACACTTAACTTCTATGTGTTTATATACATTGTGAGTATAAATGTTCCAGAGGCAGGAAAAACCATACCAGACAGATGGCAAGTAGTGAGGGCGGGATAAGTGTTTATTTTTCTGGCTGGAGTATCGCAGTGTGAGGTTATATAAACTGATGATCAAGAACATGTTTTGGCCCATAGGGCTAATTCCTGTTTTAGAACTTATAGTAAAGCAATTTATTCTTGCATTAAAGTCTATTTTTAAGAGAGGTTTGTCTGAAACATTCTTGGGCAAAATGAAGGAAGGAGAGCCAGAATGGGGTGGGGGAGATATAGACAGTGATAGTTCAGAGTTTAAAAAGACTTCAAAGGTAATCAGCTCTCTCAGCTTGGTAGCTTAATCTTGAAAGTGCAGAAACAATATTTTGAGCTTTTCCGATTGCTTTTGAGCACAATATAAAAATGGAATATTGACAGAATTGTATAAAATCAGCAAATGTAGCTCTCTGCACTATAGTTCCTTTATTAATTCACTAGTTCAGTTAGGACTAAGATAGATAAACTTCTGTCTGCAATTTATTTTCAAGGGCTTAAAATGAAAACATTGTGCCTGTGTGCACACATGCAAAAGCTAACAACTTTTCTTAACTGATGTGTCTACTATGTTTAAATCTTGCTGCCGTTTAAGTCGAAGGCTCTGACCCATCAGCCTGGCATAAATGGTTGTAGCATATCCACATAGCACAGTCTTCAACAATTGCTGTTTACTGGGCTTGTTATTTAGCACTAGCCATGCCCCATCGCTACAGCAATACACATTTATTTACCAGGCATATAGTTTGTGGTTTGTTTGTTTTTTTTTTTTTGTTTACCCTGTAGCTGGGAGGCTCAAGTAGCTTGTGTAAGCATTTCATTCCTAAAGGCCTTTTTATATCTTACAATTTTCTTAAACTTTTGTTTCAGCTTGAAACGTTTCAAAGTTGAACCTATATGTGGGAGTAAATCTACTTTTGTGGAAAGCTATAGCAAAAGGTTCTGTGAACAATAACAACAGAGGGAGTAAAATTTATTATTTATGTGTCATTTTTCTCTCATGCATGTATTTATGCAGTTAATTACTAAAACTGTTACAAAAAATTAACTGGGTTTGAGATATGTTTTACTTCCCTTTTGATGGCTCAAGCTAAATTTTTTTTTTTTAATAAATTACTGTCAATTTTCTAATTCTTTGTGGGATATCTGGTGTGTACGTTATGTCCCGCTTTACCTAATAATTCTGTTTGTAGCAAAGTGCTGTAGTGTAGCTAGCTGATTCAAGAGCACATGTCGATCACACCAGGCTTTATTCTCTCTACTGCTATTTAAAGCTGCCCTTGTTCTACATGCAGATATGCTGCAAGTATTTAAAGGTAAACATATACATATTTCCAGATAGCCTAAATTATGTACATTCTTTATTATTCAAGCTTTGCTTTATTTTACTCTAATTTACCACAGATAACTAATATATTGACGAGATAGCATCTTTAACTACATCTGCTTGAGTAGCTGCTAATCAGTGTCAAGCTATCTTCCAGGGTCAGGTTTCACTAATCATTACTTACGTTATAACTCAAGTATTAATATGTTGTTACTAATGCATTTAGCAACCTTATAGTGTTTTTATTTGTTTTTTAATTTAAGTTTGGTAACTGGTGTTATTTAGTAAACTAAAGGTCCCGAGGAACAGCTCTTCATTCAGTACAACTTTTTAAGGATTCTTATCTCATTCTTTCCTACTCCTGAGGGCAAGTGGAATGCAAGCAGGCCGCAAACAGTAGGGCACTTAAGATATTCTTTAAGCCTTATTGTTTAAAGTTAAGCATGTGTCTTGCTAATTTAGGTTCTTAAACTGTATGCTGTGTGCAGCTGGGTTTGCAGAAACCAGTCACATTCCCGAGCAGTTTCACTGGAGTCTGCAGAAGTCTGTAAGACAGTTCTGCCCTGAAATTCAAGTGAAGACTGGGATTATTATGCTGTTACTGCAGAGTTTGCCTGTATCAAATATGCTAGAGTCTCCATTCTGAATACAGAATCCAAATGTTAGTCCAAATCAAATATATATATTTGCATCTTTTGATGTTTATTTCAGTGAGGATCACCAGTTATATAGTTGGTTCTGTCTTTCTATCTTTCTATTAGTTCCGGGGATAGAAAGGTGTCAATCTTTCTTTTCTGATACTGTCTTCATACATGTAAGCGGAATGACCAACTGCTTGACAGTATATTTTTCTTTTAATGGAAGAACAAATGAATATGTGGGTTTCTTCTGTCAGTCTGTCTCACTTGCTTTGAAATGTCAACATCCCTGAAGCATAATATACTGGCTAAAGAAAAACCTTTCCAGCAATCTTGTGTTTAAAATCTTACTTTGAAGAGAACATGCTGGATGGTCCCATATTCTTGTGCTATGTCCAGCAAAATAGACTATATGCTAGCATACGAAATTGTCTACTCTTTCCTTTTTTTACATAACACATTAGGAAACTTTATAAAGCAACAAGTTTCAGGAGCCGAGCAACAGTTGTTGGTTATTCTTGTCCTTTTTCATCACTGCGTGTGCTACTATCTGCTCTTCTATGACGAGATACATGGTGGGAAAGCCAAGAAGGTGGYAGTGAACTGCCTTGGAAAGAAGCAAGGGATACTACTGCTAGTAATGCACTTGTGAAAACATCTTGCTTTAAGTACCCCCTGATTTCAATAGATTTATACAGGTGTAGTAGAACTGGGACCAGAGGGATAAGTTCGTTCACTTTTGAGACTCCTCTCTCAAGTCTGGTGAGAAGACTTTTCTACCTACCCTGCTTATGGAGGCCTCTCGTGTAGGAAAGGTATTAAAGGAGCTAATCCTAGATGYGTAAGCCTCAAAGTTAACCTTGTACTTCCTTCTCCTGTAAAAATGACATTGCATTTTGAATCTGCTCTGCATCACAATGAGTTAACGTGCTATCACACTGAATGTGGTTGAACAGACCATTCCATTGTCACTAGAAAGTGTCTGTGCAAAAATAGCAGTAGGTTGTGCTTGTTTTTAGGATGTGAAGAACTAAGAAAAGGCAGTGACGTTCAAATCTGATGACGAAGGTATCTGGCAGTCTTCACAGTGCTGTGCTATAAATCCCCAGTGGACAGCCTACGTTTTAAAACATAGCACTGCTTCACGCTGGAATTCAGACTAGACTTTGCTGTGGACAAAATAGATGTGATGCTTTCTGAACTATAGGATAATGGAGTACCCCTATGAAGAGGAAACAGTGACAACTTTGTGTTGCATTTCCATTTAAATAGACTCTGTCCAGAATAGACAGCTGAGCAAACTTGATTGCCAGATCTTCTCTCTCAAATCAAATACAAGTACAGAAACTGTTATCTAAACTATKAGACTTGAAAACAGAAGGGTGGTCAGAAATCAAATTCTTCTGTAAAGGATAGGGATTTAAACCTTAAAATCAGGGAAGATCCACTGATTTTTAGCTTCAGGGTAAAGAAAAGTTGCAGAAAATTGTAACCCTGTGTAAATGTAGAACCTTATAATATGCAGTTATGAATAAGTTTACATTTTCAAAGAAACGAAAAGCTTTGATAGGGAGAGACCTAACAGTGACATGTAGTTTACACAGGACATACATCTCAAATCTGTTTCAGGATCATATGTCTGTGTCAAGCAGAGAGTCAGAGCAGTAAACCAGAGAAGTGAACGTATGCATACGTTTATTTTGTGTTTACTAAGCTGATTTCTCAGCTGTCAGCATATATGATATGTTAGTTCAGGTTATAAAATACACATTACATACTGCTTTATTTTCTTAAAATTCAGATTTCAGCAATCTAGCACCACGTGTGTTTACTCTGCCTCTTCCCTGAGATTTGAATTTTGGCGAGGTCTTTATTTTGACATTTTGGGTTTACGATAAAGCATGCCACAATGATTCAGGGACAGCTTTCACAGGTCACATTCTCTATAACAAAATTAAATTTCTAGCCTTTTGATAATTTCTTTGCTTAAAAAAAAATTGCAACTATCAGAAAATATTCCAATTCAGTTATCAAATTTATGGAAGAGTTGTTTAGCAGATTTAAATCTTGAAAAAATCATTTGATTTATCACCATTCCAGAATATCAAAGCTATATAATATTTCCTAATACTCTTGAGTTATTTACTGTACCTGTGTCTATGGATTACAGGAAATAAATTACACTTAAATTCCTTTGTTAGGTATATTTGATTTTTACTTGGAGAGACTAAAATGATTGCTTATGCACAAGCATTTTGTGCTGTCTTTACCTTTGCTAGATGAGAGCATTCAAGGTGCTTGATTTTACTGTTTTAGAATATAAAAGCAGTAGCCATGTTGTTTTGTTTTATACATCATTAAACATGTGCTGCTCAGCAGATAATATAACTTTATGGACAAAGTCAGTATCTTGAAGGTCTGAAAATAACCAAATTGTAAACATCCCAGAAATTGCTATTATTTCTTTCCAAAGTATGTGGAAAATCTATTGAAAATTATAAGGTTATTTTAGGCAAGTTGCATCTTTTTCCAGATGACAAATATTGCAAATCAGTACATCTCAGTTTTCATGTGGATTTTATTGCTTCTGTATGTAAACTTAATGGATTGTACTATTCGATTTTTATATGTATTCTCTCCTTATTTATATTTAAGCATGAAGAATCTATTACTGTCATCTGTACACATGCTTTTAATTCAGCTTTTAATCAGCTGGACTCCTTTTGTCTTAAGAATAACATCAAAGTAATAAATACAGAACACAGTGTGAATGAAGAACATCTTGTGTTTTGCATAATGATAATTAGGTGAGCATCCAGTGTCTTGGAAAATGGGCCTTTTTATACCTGTGTGAGAGTATTGTAGTGGAAGGCTTTTATGTGGACCTTGAAGATTATAGCTGTACTTGGAAACAATTATGAAAGGTCTGTTGAGTCAATTTCTACTGAGCAAGTAAGATTTGGCCTTCTGTTTGCACAAAAACAGAAGATTATTCTCTGCATGAAAACTACTAAGGTATTTGTTAATTTGAAGGCTCAGCAGTTAGCTCAGCCAAAGCTTACCTAGAAAAAGGTCTGTGAGTACTAGGAAGAAGGTGAAATTGCAAATACTAAGTACTTGGTGTTGTCCCATACTCAGTTTTCCCCAGTTGTTCCTTTCCATTAGACCACTGCTTTGGTTGCGGAGTTCTTAGTCAAATACTGGTGAGCAGAAGCTGCGTGTTCGCAACAGGGGCCTACTGGAGGTGTGAGCACATGCTGACAGCCAGGCTGGATGATCGTACAGCACTGGAGTGTCTTTTTGTGGGTTTGGTGGGGGTGGGAGGAGCGTTGTTTTGTTTTGTTTTTTAAAGGAATCTGTCACTGCAGTTTGCATCAGAGCAGTCCCAACAGAACCATGAGACATGTTTAACTCGTGATACATGCTGACGTACTGGTAGAGTACAAGATTTGGTTAGATATTTTTAAAAGACCCTGACCTGAAATACATTTTTATGCTGAAGTCAATAATAGCTTTGTTTATATACAGTGAGGTGAGATGCCTCCAGCTATAGGCACTTTCTTGAACCCAGGTTTTTGTGTTACTGGAGAATGTAAGCACATAATTTAACAATAACTGTTAAATCCAGAATGGTCTGTGTGGGCACCGTGCTCCATTCTTGGCTTGCCTTTTTTAACCTGTTGCTATAAGATCCAGTCATCAGAAGGTGCCATCTGAAGTTTGGAGTTGTTTTCTTTTTACAAGTATGACACAAAGGAAAATTCACTGCTTTCTAGGTGCATCCTGTAAGACTTCGTGTAATACATTAGTAGCTACTTGGTAGGGCTGATGATTTTTTAATGAATATTCAGTCAACACTCTCAGAGTTATGACTATTTATAAACGTAAATAAAGCTGCTTTTGGATGCTTCAGCAACAGTGGTGACAAACCACTGTGCCGCTTGTGACTAGCTAGAGGACTGTGACACATTCTGTTGAAACTGAATGATGTAGTAATTCATGCTTCTGTGCTCTCCGAACTTGATTATTGTAATTCCTTTGCCTAGGCGTGAAGCCACACATCTAAGGGGCCTGACTACCACACAACACAGTGGCTGACTGTGTGGTAGCCTGGCAGAATACTGGGACCCTGCTGCTCTTGGGGTACCCTGACTTTTCATAAGTGGATTCCTTTGCAAGGTTTTCTCCTCTTCAGAGCCTATCAAGTCTCTCCTTTCTCATCCTGTTTTCCTGCTCGTGATGTATAACTGCACTGATGTTCCACTGAAATGGGAGGGCTGGGGAGAATAGGGAACCATGGCTTTAACGGTGGCACTGCGAACTAAATTCCTTAACTCCCAGTGAGTTCTTTGCCAGTGGGTAACTGCTTTCCTTTTTTAACTGCTGCACCTAAGTGCCAAACTCACTTGCGAACTCATGCCATGTTTCATTCATGGTTGGAGGGAAGATAACATATAAACAGTTTTCAGGATTTTAAAACATTATGTGAAGGTGAATATTTCCCAATTGAATGCTAAAAAGTTAATTTGTGAGCAGTTCTGTCTCTAAGGTCAGATTTTGCTCTGAGAGTTTAGAGGATTAGTTTTGTGGTCTGTCTTACCACACGAACCTGCCAGAGCAAAGACAAATAAATATTCCAGATTAGTACTCTGTGAATAGATGTGAAAGTAGCATTGTTCTGGTTTGGGGTTTTTTAGCCTGCTTAGTTTCAAATATATAGCTGTTTGCAAAATCTTATAAAGCTAGGATTAATTTCACAAGCTTTAGCAATACTCCATATTCTTAGCATTTAATACCCTTAATCTAACTTTAGAACCACGTATGCATTTTAAGGCACTACAACCAGGAGTCTTTATGGCAATTACTGTTGTCAGTATCATGTCTGAAACTCTACTTCATCCCCTTTACAAATATAAATGAACCCAGAATAACTTCCTGGCTTCTCAAATAAGTAAAGTGTATTTGAAGCTCACATACTTGCTAGTATTCCTTTCCTGAAGGTATTAGACTATATAAGAACTAGGGATGACTGTATGAGCAGTTGCAGCCACTGGTGGGTGGGTTCCTCTTGCAGCTGTTCATTCCAGGAGTCTCATTGTGCTGCTGTCTCTTTTTTTTCGTGTTCTTGTGTCTAAGAATGTTCTCCTGGTACTTGCATGGTATGTACTCCAGCTGTAACTTAATTTTCACCCTAACATTTTCATAATAGTGTGCTCTCTGCACAGCGTGGGTATTGATAAGCACCTGCTTGGCTAAAGGTATTTTAGGGTAATAGGGTGGTGGTGGCCAGAAAGTCAGAAATAGCTGACAAGGCTGTTTTGTTTTCTTTGGGGAGGCTGTGCTTTGTATGCACATATCACTTGCCAAAGGTATTATTTCACTCAGCATTACCAACCTTTTTTTAATCAATTTTTTTTTTGTCATAACATGCAAATTTTGTGTCTTTTTTTGTAGTAGTGAGAATTTTCTTTGAGTGAAAACACAGATATTCCATATTCAACTAACATGTTAAAAACATACTGGCTAGGTGACAGTTTTAGGCCCATATTAGAAAACTTGGAATTATGACTTCTTCAGCAAATATAGATGTATTCAAAATCTTATTATCTCTAGAGCTTCATGTGATCTGTAGCATGATTGTCTACAAAAGAACCTCTGATTCTGTGGTATTCTGGGCTGGAAACTCTGTGGTTCCTTCATTTACACCAATTATTTTTTTACATATATGCAGAATAAATTTTAGTTAAATAGCATTATTCCCATTTATATGTAATCAATCACATAGCCCAGTGTTAAATACTTCAATGTCAGTTTGGGGATATGTTGTTGTCATTGAGCTATAAACTCACATATAACAGTAACAGCACAGTAATTATCAGACAGTATAGAATCATAGAATAGTTTGGGAAGGGATCTTTAAAGGTCATCTAGTCCAACCCCCCTGCCATGGGCAGGGACATCTTCAACTAGATCAGGTTGCTCAGAGCCCCGTCCAACCTGACCTTGAATGTTTCCAGGGATGGGGCATCTGCCACCTCTCTGGGCAACCTGTTCCAGTGTTTCACCACCCTCAGCGTAAAAAATTTSTTCCTTATACCTAGTCTAAATCTACCCTCTTTTAGTTTAAATCCATTCCCCCTTGTCCTGTTGCAACAGGCCCTGTTAAAAAGTTTGTCCCCATCTTTCTTGTAAGCCCCCTTTAGCTACTGAAAAGCTGCAATAAGGTCTCCCTGAAGCCTTCTCTTCTCCAGGCTGAATGACCCCAACTCTCTCAGCCTTTCTTTGTAGGAGGGTCATTCCATCCACCTGATGATTTTCGTGGCCCTCCTCTGGACCTGCTCCAACAGGTCTATGTCTTTCTTGTGCTGAGGGTTCCAGAGCTGGACGCAGTACTCCAGGTGGGGTTTCACCAGAGCAGAGGGACAGAATCACCTCCCTTGACCTGCTRGCCACACTTCTTTTGGTGCAGCCCAGGATATGGTTGGCCTTCTGGGCTGCAAGTGTGTCCTGGTTCTGGCTGGGACAGAGTTAACTTTCTTCCCAGTAGCTGAGGGGGGGGTGCTGTGTTTTGGGTTTGGTATAATAGGAGTGTTGATGGCCCATTGATGTTTTGGGTGTTGTTGGGTGGTGCTTGCACTGGGCACTTTTTCAGCCTCCCATGCCYTGCCAGGTGCATGGGAAGCTGGTGGGGGGAGCATAGCTGGGGCAGTTGACCCAGCTGGCCAATGTGGTATTCCGTACCATGCAACGTCATGCTCAGTATAAAAACTAAGTGTGGGGGGGCTCTGGGTCCCGGGACGGGTTCTTGTGGCAACGTGTCGGTTCGGCGGGTGGTGAGCAATTGTATTGTGCATCGCCTGCTTTGTATATTCTGTTGTTGTTGTTATCACTGTTATTATGACTGTTCTACTTTGTTTTATTTCAATTATTAAACTGTTTTTATCTCAACCTGCAAGTTTTCCTACTCGTGCCCTCCCGATTCTCTCCCCCATCCTACCAGAGAGGGAGGGTGAGCAAGCGGCTGCGTGATATTTAGGTGCTGGCCAGGGTTAAACCACAACAGAGTGCACATTGCTGGCTCATGTCAGCTTTTCGTCCACCATTACCCCCAAGTCCTTCTTGGCAGGGCTGCTCTCAATCCCTTCATCCCCCAGCCTGTATTGATATCCCAAGGCTTTGAGGCTTCAGTCCATGGTATAGTTGGGACTTGCCTATGAGGGTGGTGGAGACGTTCTTGGATTGTGAATAAGTTGATATATGAGACTACTTGACAGCTGCACTTTGTGTACATAAGAGTTGGGTCCTTACCTTAACATCTTCATTAAAGCCATCAGGAAGATCTTTATCAGTATGGCCCATGCTTTACTCTCATAGGAATAATTTGCATTGCTACTTATGAATATAGCTGTTTGTTTCTCATGAAGTAAGTGTTGCATGTTGACTGGGAGGATCAGGAAAATAATATTTATTTGGATTGCACTTGAACCAGGTGCTAGAGGGCTTTTCTAACTGTGAGATGTAGAAACTTTTGTTTTAATTGCAAATTTATTACGGAAAACAACTTAGCCAAAAGGAGAGGTTCAGTGGAAAAAAATCTACAACCAGGCTATACATCCCTGACTACCCCATGTTTAACAGTATTACTGCAGTTTCAGCAACTGCTTATGTGAAAAAGTGATATTAGAAAAGCATTTAATGTAATATTAGAGGGGGATTAATGCAAATTATGAGCTAGAAATAAGAAGGAAACATCATGTTACCTGTCTGCTCTTACCAGACCTCAAGCAAATGCTTTACAAACCACAGTTTGGTTTTCTGTTCCAGCTCTTCAAATTCCAGTATGTGATTGTTTCTCAACCAACTTGGATGCTGCTGTACTTTTCCTCTTGGTTTTAAGAGGTCAGAAAAAAGAACAAACTATTAAGAATGATCTGAAAAAATCAGACACTTTCATATGAATATTGGTGAAGTTGTGAATACAAGTTGGAATCTGCCTAACTCAATCTAGTAAAATCTTTGTCCAAACCTTTAATAATTTTTTTCCCTCAGTGAAGAGTCTCAAAGACAGATATTTATTGTTACGTGCAATTTTTGAGCTGTCATTCCAAGTCCGTAACTAATAAAACCATAACAACCACCGAAATACTGGTTAAGTTATGTGGATTTGTAGCATTTCAATTGATGAGTAAACCATTCCAGTATATTGGCATTTGGCCCCTTTGCTATGTAATAGTGTTTTTTATGAAGCATTGCCATAGAAACAGATCTGGATGACATTGGGTAGCTGGTTGCTGCTGACTGTTGGAAATAAAACAGACTTTTAGCAACACATGTGTAATGTCTGAAGGTAAAGTAACCCAAAATAAATGCCTGTACTCTACTGAGAATGTAGTATGGGGCACATCAAGCCAAAGTCTGACTTACTAACTTATGGATTTAATCCTTCTGTGAAAATGTTTCTGTACAGTGAAAACAAAACCATGTATGCTAGTAATATGTGCAACAGTTGAAATCTGACAATAAAATAAAGGAAAACTGAGAGAAACTGTGTTGCAGATGATTTTAGGCATAAAATATCAGTTATTTTAAAGGCGTTAAGAATTCTAGTACTATAGGAAATGCTTCTGGATGTGTTATTTCAATGGAAAAGTTTGTTGGGAAAAGAGGATACAGAGAAGATTAAAAACTTCACTTGCTCTTCTGAAGAACCAGCAAGTGAAAAAAGGCATGAGAAGTAGAAAATGAAACGAATGCAAGTGAAGCTGAAACCTGTTTTTTATTAATGGCTTTTATTTAGAACAGTATTTCTTGGTTACTAAAACATTGAGCATTTGTTATATAACACAGCCAAGTTAAAAACTTAACAGAGGATTTAGATTAATATAGCAAAGTAATATCTTTAGATAGAGAGATCTTCAGAAGTCTATCAAAGAAAAGGCAAAACCCCGGGGGAAATGTTTTTTTTTTTCTCTCTCTTCATTGCAGGTGATGTTTGTAAGTCCACTTTAAAGACAGAAAAATACAGTCACCTTTATATAGTTTAGCGGGTCATAGGAGAATTTATTCTCATARTAGTACAATGTTGTGCCTTCCAAATAAAGTACTACATTAAAGTACACATGAAACACACTTTCAAGACTTAAATGGAATTTTCTGATAGTCTAATAATCAGTTTTGGTTTGGTTTGGTTTTTTTTTTTTTTCATTTTAAAGATAAAAATACAGACATTACTGTAAAGGATAATACGGATGATTTCTGCCTTCGAGATACATTAAGCATTGCATCAACAGACTCCTTTGTTTCCACGGCTGAGGTAAGACTCTTAAAGATTGCTTCTTTAAAGGTTTATTGATCTATTTGAACACTGAACAGAAGAATCTTAATTTTTTGCTAATTATTGTAAGCAAAGTGTATTTCTCTTATGGGGAAAAAAAGAAGCTTTCCTTGCTTAGTTGTAACCAGCTTCCTAGCAGTTCAAGTAATGAAGTTGGGATCAATTTGCTTATTATCTTTTTTTTTTTTTTTTGTGCACTGGCAGAATGTTTCCCCAACTCCTAAAATGAAGTTGCTTTGGAAAATATATCAGATTTTCATGAGTGAAGAAGCACAATCAATTGAGGCTATAATAGTTCCTTTCACCATGAATTGCATTTTTCTATTCTCTTTTTTTTTCCTATTCTCTTACAATAATATAAAGACATATGAAGAAGGCTTTGTCTTTTTTGGAGTTGTGTTTTTTTGGAGAAGAAATTATTAGAAATTGATAGCTACCTATTTTAGTACGTTCCATGCACAATATAATATACTTCATCTAACTTTCCCTAATCTTTTTGGATAAGACCACGAAGGATACATAAAGAAATAATCTTTGGATAACAGGGCATTGTCTATTAGCTGAAATCTGCTACAGCTCCCTTGAGGTATTTGAAAGAATTTTATATACAGCAACACACTTTTTTGAATGAGGCATATCTGCTTTTATAGTCTCTCAGGAGCTGAAGTGGTCTTGAATAGCACTCTTCTCCAAATTACAGGAAAGGCAATTGGTCTCAATAGATACATTCTGTGTTATATATTGCTATCGTGTATGCACTATAACTAAGCTACTAAACTCAGACAGTTGTAAAAAGAGAGAGAATTGCATACACATTCTTTGTAATTATCTTTTGACTGTCTATTGTATCGTTTGTTTTTCCATGACACAATTACCTTGATTTAGTAATTCACATTAATCTGTGATCATCTTGATTTAGTAATTCACATTAAGTTGTGATGGTATGCCTAGCATTCATTCCTAACTAAGATTGTGTCTATAGAGACTGGTTACTCTTTCCTGTAATTTGGACAAGACCACAATTCAAGTTTGCTTCAACTCTATCAGCTTTTGAGAGGAGCTGTAAACCATTATAGTTTGTACACTTTGTATCTTTTTTTTTTTTTTTTCTCTTCATGATCTTTCCTAGTGTTTTTGCAAGTATGTGGAGATGGGAACAATCCATTACGTTCATTTGTGTTGCTTGGCTTAAAAAAAAACAAAACAAAACAAAAAAAMCCCAACAAAACAAAAAAACCCCAGGATGTATCACCTCAGTGGAATAACCATTCTATCCTGAAACTAAATTGTCTCAGTATTTGCTAAAGAAATGTTTGAGTCAAAATTGGCAATGGAATTGTCTTTACATATCCTGAAAATATTCTCCACATTTTGATACCTCAAGGCCATTTCTGTCAACTCTTTCTTCCATAACAAAGTTATGAAGATTTTTCTCTTCCTTTCCAGTTGTTCTAGCCTTTGCCAATAGAACAAGCTCTCTGATCTCCTTTCTCAGGCTTTATTGAAGAATATATTAAAATTCTCAGCTGATAGAAGGAATCCTGAAGATTAACAAAGCCATAAAGAACTTGAAGTTTGGTGTTCAAACCAGAACACCATCAAAATTGTGGATTAAATATGAGCCGCTAGGCTTAAACTACAGGGCCAGTTGGCTCTCTACTAGTAGCTACTGGGGCATCATTGTGTGGTGCAGGTAAAATAAAGCTGTGAATTGGTCTTCTCTTATGAGTATAGTGTTACCTTGATGTAAAGTTTTGTCCATCCTTTTGGGGGAAAAATGCTTTAAATTAGCATTGCAAATAACTATGGCAATGAGAAGGAGTAATAACTACTTCTCAGTATATTTCAGCTACTAGTAGAGAACAGTGATCACTTAGATGTAACTGGATTAGAATTGACATAACAGATTTTTTTATTCTAGATATGAAGATGTCAGGTAGCTGCTTCTTTCTTATCTACTTCCTTCATTTTGTTATTCTTGCACTTGCAAAAAAGTGGAATGTTTCAGGCTAAGAGGTTTGAGGCTTTTCCAGCTTTGGATTTGTCTCAGCTAATGGGCAAATAGGCAGTTCTTCTTTTGTCCCATGCTCCCTGATTGCAGTTACAATTTTAGTAACTATCCTAAACTCTGTCTGCTGATAGAAATGTTTAGCAAAGTTTTTAAATCTGAAATTCATATGAGTGTGTATACTGCTGTGACTTTTGCCCTACTGGAATCACTAGTAATTTCACCTTCTGGGAAATTACAAAGTAGCAGCATTTTTTGTGGTCACATCATGCTACAAGCTGTATGTTGACAGTTACTCATCTTCCTTCTGCATTGCATCCTGTCCCATGTTTCAGTGCTGACACACAGTCAAGTCAAATTTAGTTCACTGCCCTCAGGAGAGATAACAGCAAAGATACAGAGAATCCTAAAACAACACAGGTAGATGTTTTGATGGAAATTGGTAGGGATACTGCTTATGAGGCAACAAGAATGTTGTGCTGTGTTATATTAGGACAAAACATAGGAAGATGGCTTTCAAGAGAAGAACTGTACAAAACTGGGACAGTTGGCAGAGTTTAAATCACATGCCCTTTTGATGAGCTCTACAGGATAGCAGTAGGGTATGCCAAAACTTCATCTTGGCTATGGCTGATGATCAAGAGGATGCTGAGGATCATGCACTTGATGACTTTTCATACAGAATTGTGCCAGTCTGGACACCTACAATAAACAGGTGCCCAAATCCTTATAAAGATGATTTAGACAGACAGTTGCCATCACCAAGCCCAGACAGACTTCCATTCCTAAACACACGTAGGCTCTCAGAAGCACTGCAGAAGGGATGGTAAGCACAACCATTTGCCCTTAGTTAGTTATTGATACTATATACCATGATAAATAATGGTATTTTCTTCCCCATTTGAGACCATCTGCCATCAACTTGTGTTTATGAGGGTTAGTATCCTTTTCATATTCTTGCTATCTCACCTACTGTGTGATCAAAATAGCTACCACCTTTGGCAAGAATACAGCAGTGAGTGTGCCAGATAAAGGTCTCCACCCTCTCTTTCCTGGCTTCTTTTCCATCTTTCCAATAGAAGCTCTTTCCTGCTCTCCCTGACAGTGAGCTTCGTTGCTGCCTCTCCTTTGTCAGTACACATGCATTTATTATGTCTTATTTTCATATCTTCACTAGAACTGAATCTATAGTTCTATTATCAAATAAACTTTGCTTTCTTTATTAAAACGTTAACTCAGTCCAAAGCTTAGAAGATTTTTTTTAGACTTGTGAATAAAGCCTTAGCTGCTCTTTTTTTATCAGTAATTCCTTTACTAAGGTCGTCTTTTTCTCAGTTCAAATCTATTAAAACAAAACAGTGCAGGAAGGAGGAGGCTTTGATAACAGGGAAAGAACACCAGTTTCCATATGCCTGTAATTATTTGTATATGGCACCAAAACCTTCAAAGTGACTGAAATTGAATTTTAGATTCAGAAAGTGCTCAAAAAGAGCCCTGTCACTGAAAGGTAGGGTTACCTTTTTCCTGGTTTCCAGATAGATGTTTTATTCCTTTCCTGATATAGGGAATACCAGAGGGGATAATGTTGGCAAGTAATAGTAAGGTGTATTCCTATAGCATTTATAAGTGAGGTTTTTGGTTTGGGTTTTTTTCCTGTTTACTCACAAAAATCAGAGACGTGCCTTCCTGTATTCTGACTGCCTTCAGAAGTGTGATCGTAATCACTAACCTGATCTTCTCAGGCCTTATCGTTCTCATCCTGGTCACTTCCTCCATGTTCATGTCATCTGTCCAATTTGACATGGATTATTGTCTTACCTCAAAAACAAATGTAGTACAGCAGTCCTGCAGTCTGGCATGCCCTGGGTAGCCAATTGTAAGGAGCTCCCTATTCTAACAGCTTTAATGAGGTATGGAGGTGCCTCGTATTTATAGTCTTAAAATGTGGAGAAAGAGAGGAAAGACTTAATCCCTGAAGTCTTTCATTCTGCTAACAGTAATACTATTTCTTTGAAGAACCTGTACCTGAAGTGCCACTAGCCACTGCCTACTACTTTGGGCAAACTCAAAAGWTTTCACGGTGTCCAGTGAAGCACGATATCCAGTAATAAAGCTTGTCTATTCATATCATCGTCAGAAGCTTTCCACCTCCCAATAAATGTCGGTGGTGTTATAGGCAACAGAAAAGTTCTGTTCCACTTTGAGAAACACCTCCCATTCCTATGTCCTTTCTAACAAATTCCTCAAGCTTCATGCTTCATTTGTGTTGGGTTTTTTTTTTCTGTTATTTGTCTTCTGCATCCTAATAGATGTAGCCCCAGTTAAAAAGATTCCACTGTGGGGAAAAGTTTTCCATRTGGCAATGAAGAGTGGTCAACGGGAACCAGATTCCTTTGATTCCCTCCATGGACAACTGTGGTTGCTTGCTGTTTGGCTATGAATAGGAAAACTTAGGCCAACAAGTCATTAAATGGTGCTCTAAAAGCTTTAAAAATAATAATAAAATAAAAAAATCTGGAGTTGATCCTTGTCCTCTAACAGAAACCTTAGCTATGTATGGTATTTGCATAGTATATTAAATGTTTTCACTTCTAAAACAAGGAGGAGTTTCATCTAATAGCCAGGGTGTTCCTATACACTGACTGCTCATACTATACAGTTTTTAATTCTTAGGAAATATATGTAACATTTGTAACAAATCCCATTATTAGCACTGAACTAATTTTTGTACTGTAATACCTCCATGTAGGTATTATGTAGGCAAAAGCGTTTGTACCAGACACAGCACATAGCCTAGGATTATTCTGCCTGGCAAGTAGTACTACCACTGATGCACACAACATAGTGAATTCACATTCTTCATTATGCTTAAAATTAATAAATTTGCAGCAATAATTCAGATAAAATCATGTTCTGAATGTGTGTTTTCCTCAAAGAAAATGTATCAGGTGTCTTGTAATATATACAAGTAAGTATAGGAGGAGTTCCTGAAAATACATGAACTTCTTTACTGTTTTCTTCCAGATATTAGGAAGAATGCACCACTTTATCATTTCAGTTTATTAAAGTACCTTCTCAAATGTTTTAGTTAGTAATCACCATCACATCTTCCAACTCCCAAAACACGTTTTATACTCATCCTGCAGCTACTTACATTTAAAAAAAAAAAAAAAAAAAAAAAAAATCTTTAAAAAGATAAAGATACCCAGAGAAAGAGATCATCAGCCTTTTTAATATAGGATAGGCATCGTTTCTCAGAATGTAAGGAATGCTGACTGTGCCAGTAAATTGACCTTTTTATTAGGGGGAGCAAGCAAGAATTCCTAAAAGGTCTAGCATTGTTTATTTTTGTTACATTCATGTAGGTGGTTATTTTGGAAGTCAACAAGGTCTTGATGCACAGCTGAGAATTTTCTCTATTTATTAAGAAACAACTTGTGGGTGGCAAATAAGAGTACTGAGGCTGTTCGTTAGACCAGAGCAGTCAGGGAGTCCCAGGCTTAAAAACTATTGCAAGTTCTAGAGGTTTGATGCTTTACAACAATGGTTTCAGCATCTCTTTACTAGCAGATGCAGCCTTAAAGCTGAACTGTCCAGAGAAAACTGATTAGCATCTGAACAAAAACAATCCATGTTCTGATCTTCAGAGGCTGCTTTGCAGCACTGTATGTAGAGACACAAGTTATCACTGCAAGCTTTGGAGTTTTGAAGATGTACATATTATTTCAACATAATGAAGTTAGGTATCCACTGCAGGTCATCATAAATGTCCTGTGCAGTGGTCACCAACAACTACTATCTATTTCTTGAGCCTTGAATGGATAGAAGTAAAGCATTACAAGATTAGATTGCTGCTATAGGGTGATTAGTCTTTTCATCTCTTCTTTGTCTGCATTTTCATATTCTTCTTCATGTAACCCCATATGACACTGAGGAAATGGCAGACATTTAGAAGCTGGCACATCAGGTCCATCATCACAAGCCTCTGTGTTACTCACAACTACTGGCACTTTCGGTAGCTGTGCGTGGAGCACTTTTTCATTCTTAGTGGTGTGTTAAGAGTTCCAAAATGGCAGTGGCTGTGCAAAGAAGTGTTCACTACAGAGTGGCAAGAAAGGACTCAAGGAGCTTTTGAGAGTCCAGCTTACCTGTGATGAGAAGATGTGGGATGCTGGGGCYTTCTGCTAACTTCTGATAAATACTGAACCACTGTTGAGGAAAGTTATGTGGTGCACAGGGGTACATAGCGGGGTAAAAAGCAGGTACCTGAATACATATCATGAATGCATGCCAATTCATATAAGGTAGTTATAGTGAACCATCTCATTTAAAACTAACCTTTCTCTCCACCTTTTTCCTCAAAGGTAACAAGTCCTTGGTGACTTTTACAAGAAAGTTAATTTTCCTTTTGATGTCAGCTTGAGGAGTTCTTATCTAGAAATGTTGTATGCTCTGCATGTTGTTAAACATTGTATATGATTTGTCCATTCTTCTAATAGCTGAACACTGCTATGTTAGAAATGTGGATGTGTGTTCGGAGCATCTTCAACTAATTTTATTTTGAACCAGGATGTTTATATAGGCAAGCTTTCACCTTATTTCATCTCAAAAAGAATGGCCATTACTGAATGTTTGCAAGACCGTTTAAAATATAATACTGTATGTTACGTATATTTATATTGTTTATGTCTACATATAAAATATTTATATATAAATATATTTTTAAATACTAGAAAGCATCAAAAGAAAATCCATGATGACTCCAGGAGCATTATGATGCAGCTTCAGAGCTTGTCTGGAAACCACCTTTTCTAGTTAAACTTAGAGGTCGTTTTAGTTTCTGGTTTTCAGTCTGTTTTGTTTTCTCCTCTCCTCTTTTTGCATGCTAAGAGAAGTCAGTGATAGAGGAATTTGCACCCCCTTTCCAAATGTTATTGGCTGGGACTAACTTCAATCTGTAATCAAAACCATCTTCTCAGTGGAAGAATAGTTATACCCTTCTCTCCTGCTTAGTATCCGGTTGATTTAACTGCTTTCTTCATTTGAGCTCAATAATACGCATTACAACAGTAACACAGCTATTTTATTTCATCTGCTAGCATGAGAGGAAGTTTAAAAAAAAA
>JAYKAV010002031.1:690997-703780 GCA_035582835.1 Phoebastria nigripes | reverse complement strand
AGAGGAAGATTAAAAAAAAAAAAAAAAAAAAAAAAAAAAAAAGGAAGTTTAAAAAAAAAAAAAAAAAAAAAAAAAGCTAAATATAATCAAGGGCCTCACCCAACTCACAGTATCAGATTCTATGCTAATCTGTAACCACAAAGGCTATGATCAGTCATCTTCGTGTGCCAAAGATGTTATCATCTCAGGCTTGCTGGCAGCAGATAGAGATTACCTGCACCTAACTGTAGAAATCACATGAGTCCTAATTCAGTTACAGTCAGTCAGTTTGCCTACATATCTGAAGAAGGTGATTTGCCTGAATTTCACTAGAGAAAACTAATATCATCCCTTTTACCACAGAAGTGATAACCTCCAAGAGAGGGGCAGCTGTTTACAAAGTGTGTATGTGTTCACAACCTATTTCTTCTCATGCTTTGCAAATGAAATAAAGTGAATGGAATGTTTTATGGCTTCAGTAATAGCTGGATCAGGTAAGAAATAAATTAGTATACTTATTTGTGTTCTGTTTTGGTCTTTATTTTGGAAAATATGTATATATTGTTCCACAGTTAATACTTTCTTAACCATAATGTAGAAAAACAAATTCTGGAGTAAAGATGTTTCACTTGTTCTTGTTTATACCTGTTCTAACTATTACACTATATATACATGTGTGTATATATGTGTGTGTGTGTGTCGGTATGTATATTGATTTCTTATATCTGAAAGAAATCAATATATTCCTGTTTCTTCCAGTTGGTTAAATTATTCCTTCCTATATATTTTCACATATATTTTCAATTAAAAGCTGTGTGGYGTCCTTTGTTTAATAAGAACATAAATTTTCAGGTGGGCTTTTTGAATTAGCGAATCCAAAACACAATTTGGTACTATGATTAATATTGTTAAATTGGAATAAAATCTTTGGTCTTAATAGCTGTAAATCTTTTTTAGGAAGTCAGCTTATTYTACTCTGTTCTTCCAAGCAAAACAACTGATAAACAAATGCATACTTTTAAAATGGAAATACTTTCAAGCTAGATGAATTCTGAAAGTGTACATTACTCATTTAAGTATAACATTTTGTTGACCTTAAAATTTTTATTCCTTCACTTATTCCCTTGCTATCGTCTCGTCACTTGAGCCTCAATTCCAGAACTCCATAGAAATCTGTATAGGAATACAGATTTTATTTTTTTTTACCCAAACAAATCAATTTAAAATGGCACCTGACAATTTTATGAAAGGAATTGATGTATTTGCTTACAGTAAAAGGATACTGGTATGAGTGATTCAAAACATCAGTGTAAGTTCCAGCAAATATATACCATCTAACAATGTGTGACGCTTGTCAGAACACCAACTCTGTACTGAAATCTCTGTAACTTATTCATGTGCTTAAATGTTTACATGGACAAAAATAGGTATTGGCATGTGCTTATATTCTTCCCCTTAGCAGGCAAGCCTACCTGGCCAAACTGTAATTGGCTCAACTAAAGTCTGTGGAGAAGGCACACTGGAAGCATACTTCTTAAYGTCTTTATGAAGTCTCATGCCAGCACTTGCCTGTATGTCCTCAGTGATAGGAAAATCTTTTCAGCATATATTTATTTGAAAATTTTAATGGAAGTTTAACATGAAGTTATATTTTACTCTGATTTTTTAAAATCTTTCTAAGATAAAGGGTAACGATTTTTATATAGTTCAATTACTGTGAGAATTATTTTTTAAAGATGTTTCTAGGCTCTGTTTTTATAGCCCAGAAGCACAGGTTTGTTTCCCCCATGCAGGATATTTAAAAAAAAAAAAAAAAAAAAAAAAAAAAAAAGTTAGAATTCATTTTCTGGTCATTAACTAAACTGAAGGATGTGTAAGCCTCTGATTTTTTTTGGATCATTAATAATATGATGTAATGTTTGTAGTGGAAATTGTAGCTAGCCATTGTTTTGTGGATTAAATATGATATCCTGTAAATAGGAGTTCTCTGTATTATTTATGTGCTTTGATTTCTTAATCTGTTTTTGTTTTTTCTTGCTCTAAAAATGTCTATGAGTTCATGTTAATTTATGTGATAACCACAGAATTAAAACTGCCAATAATGAAAACCTTTTTGGGAGCCTGTAGTAAAATGCTGGATGTTCATGCTTCATACAATATGCTTTGGTAACTAGCAGACATATTTACCAGCGAAACAAAAACAAGGGTGGGAGGATGTTACTATTTCCAGCTTCCTAAAGATTTGCATGATGCAATCATTCTGTACTTTGTGTCCTGACAATTTTTTTTTTTTAACAGCTTTGAGACCATTAGATTCAACTAGGCAAATTAAAAACTTAACTAGGCAAATTAAAAACAAAACTAAGCTGTTTCCATTTTATTAATTAAACTTTTGAAACTTGAAACCTGAAACTGTAGCTTTCAGATTTTAAAAGTTACGAAGTAACAGTCTTATTAATAGTGTGGTGTTTCTCTTCTGTTTACTAGTTGAGCGTTGCCCCTTTGTTTTAAGCAGATGCAGAAAAGGATACATCTTTCAGTAGAGTATCAGGAAAACTTCTTTAATTTGTTTTATCTTCACAAAAATGATGTTAACAAGCTCTTTCAAAAATTTTTGTTTTCAGCTTACGGAGCACAGGGAGATTCGTAATACATATGGTCTAGATTCCCTTTGCCATTGCCCATTGTATGAAGAAGCTATGCACTTAGCAGAAGAAGGCAAAATTTATTCACGAGTGTTAAGGTATTGATTTATGTCTATTTAATTATTTCCAAGAAAATCAAGAATTAAAGTTAAATATTCTATATAGAACTCATTTTTTAGAACTTACTTGTACTAGGTATTTTTTCTAGGAATTAGACTTAGTTGAATTTTCTTGTGCTTCTTTTTTTACTGGTCTTTGAAAACTTTTCTATTTTATATAGGACTGAAATGTTTGAATGTCTAGGAGACAGTGACTTCCTTGCTAAGCTTCATTGTATTCGACAAGCTTTTCAGGTAAATAGTAAGGAGACTGATTTGTCTGTCTGTCTTGTTAAGCCTTAAGTACATGGCTACATTGAAACTATCAATGCACTACCTGTGCAAGCGTTTTTATAACATATTCTGTAATTAAGTATTTTCTTGTTGCTTTTACATTTCTATAATTCTAAAATGGGACGTATTTGCAGACGAGTCCCAGTTTTGTGATTAGCTTTGGAACCTTTGCACCAAAGGCTTATTAGGAACTTGCCTACTATGCTAGTGGTTATAATTATATCAAATTTGGTTGAAGTGTTTAAGGTCACTTAGTATAACCTGTGAATGAATATGTCTATATTTTCTGAAACCTTTTCTAGATAATTCTTTCAGAAACAGCAAACAGAGTATTTCTTGCTGAAAGTGGAAGAAAAATTTTGTCTGCTTTAATTGTGAGAGCACGAAAGGTAAAAACCTTTTTTAACTAATGTTTTATTGTTAATGTAACTTCTACCAGAATTCACTTTCCTGTGTAA
The DNA here is from genome assembly GCA_035582835.1 of Phoebastria nigripes. NCBI lineage: Eukaryota > Metazoa > Chordata > Aves > Procellariiformes > Diomedeidae > Phoebastria > Phoebastria nigripes. The sequence continues at coordinate 700,306 of JAYKAV010002031.1, read as the reverse complement.
ATGAGCCATCTCTCTTGTTAAGTTTGCTTGATACTCATTGCTTTTACTTTACAGAATCCAAAGAAATTTGAAGATGTCTTTGATGAAATGATACATTTTTTGGAACAAACAGATCACTGGGATAATACTGAAATGGAACTTGCTGCTAGAGGAGTGAGTCTGAATTTCTGAAAAGTGCTTTTACCCTTAATAATACAAACTGTAGCATCTAAAAATATTTTTTTACAGTTCAGAATTGTGGGAAAGGCAACTCTTTTTTGTTTACATTGCTGATTTAAAGAAATGGCATCCACCACTGCAGCTTAGTACCAGAAAGCACGTAATATTTTTTTTTTAACTTCTCCTTTACTGACAAAGTATCTTTAATATTCATTAAAACCAATTATAAATCTGCATGTTAATACAGAGTTAGAATATGGTGTGTGCTGAATTCCACTRCTGAAAGAGAAACTAGGTTACTTAGATCATGTTCTGATTTAATACAGGTGAAAAACCTGAATTTTTATGATGTTGTTCTGGACTTCATATTAATGGATTCATTTGAAGATTTAGAAAATCCACCAATATCTATACAGAATGTAGTAAATAACCGCTGGCTAAATTCCTCTTTTAAAGAAACAGTAAGTATTTATGTGTAATTTTCATAATCATTATTCTGTAGTAGGTTACAATAAGTAGACGGTATGATCAGTATAACATTGGTGTGAGCATTCTGATACAAAATTTCTGTATATGCCGAAACTGTTCTTCCGGCRATCTGTGCTTTATATTCTTAAAGCGCAATGTAAACACGAGAATAAATCCAACAATTGCAGGATAAAGACTGCGTATGTTGTCTTGATAATAGCATTAATTTTGAAGCAAAAAAACTACACTGTTGTTCGCTGTAAAGTCTAATTCAGCTTCCAATATAACTGAATATTCCTGAAATATTCCTCAGAAAAAATAAACAGATTGTATTATCAGTTTTTTCATAATAGCAATTTAAAAGCTACAAGTCCGGGCCCAAAATATATAGAATGATTGAATGTRTTGGAGAAAATACTTTAACTTGTCCTGCAAAAATGAGTTTCCTCTGAGGAATTAGAATTTTAGAAGGGAAGTTTCTGTTAGCCACATCTTAGATATTAGACACAGGTTTTGGTTCATATATACCAGAAATTTAGCAATAAGGCACAAAGTTGCAAGCAAACAAAAGTAAATGAATACAGTACAGGCATTCAAATGTTGATAACATTTCACGCTTTTTCAGATGTGCCTGTTTATTTGTCAAATAGATCTCATCCCTCTGTTACAGACATACATATGTACATACATACAGGCTACTGCCATGGTCGGCTGGTAGAGATACTACTGTCATTTCATCCATTCATATCTATAGACTGCTAGTTGTCCTTTTATTTTTGTCTTTCAATTGAAATATTCCCTCTAGAGGAAAAAAAAAGGTAACATGCATATATTAATTTCTGTAGTTATGTGATAACATCGTGTTTTGTGAGTAGTAAATTATCTTGCAGTACTGAAGGAGAATCAGATGAGGATAGTTACAAGCTATGAGGGGAAAAAGCCTAGTGCTGATATTGGCGTATTGTATTTCACAGGTCCATATTTGGACAAAACTCCTTAGCTGAATCTGAAGCTATTGCAAGAATGTTTTTGCTACAATGAAAAAGGACATTTCAATGTGTTCACATGCTACTTAATATCTAAAATAGTTACTTCTGTCTGAGCACAGACTTTGGTATATAGGAGACTAGTCCTCAGTTAAACCCAGTGAATGTTGCTAACTGTTGCAGCTGTAAAATCAGTTAAGGATGCCAAATTACATTTGAATTAAACTAAAGAAAATGTTGCAAAATAAGATCTGAAAATAACAAATATGAACTACATATAAAATTAGTTATTTGTACCAGCTGATATTTTATACTTTTAAATTTTGTGTTATCACAAGATTGAAACTGAAGAAAATACAAATCCCCAAAATATAGAAATACAGTATTCTGCAGATCACTTCTTTTGAGATGAAAGATAATTTTTCTTATAATGAAGTTACGCAGAGTTTTGGCTTTTTTTTTTTTTTTTTTTNTTTTTTTTTTTACATTTAGGCTGTGGCTTCAAGCTGTTGGTCAGTACTGAAGCAGAAAAGACAGCAAATGAAGGTAAGTTGTCTTGCAAATTATGTGGACCAAAGTTACTGATCGGCTCCTAAGAATTTGAAGTTCTGTCCTGTAGCTTTGGCAAAATAAATTACAGATCAACGCTTAATCCTGTAGACATGTTAGTTTAGACAAGAGGCTRCCAATTGTATAAGTTTAGCTCATGGGGCCCTAATATCAGTTTTTTAGCAAAAAGTCTTAGCTGAAAGATTTTCAATCTAGTTTAGGTTCAGTCAACAGTGGTGACAGTAATTTCTCTGACTTACGGCCCCACAGATTTACCTCGGATTTTTGCAGACCAAGGTCATTAATCTTGTATCTCACCTGCTTATGCTAGGATTCTCAACCCCATCTCCCTGCATCATCTCCACAGCTAAATAAAATTCAGTCCTGTCCCTTTACCTACCCTGAAGTACCATCTTCCTCACCAGCAGCAGGAACTCTATTGCAGCCTCCTTCATCCCCCTTCTGCATCCTGACCTCTCAGTGAAGGAACTTTGCAGATTTCGAAGTAGAATTCCTCTGTGCCAGCAGCTCCTTACTTTCACCTTTGGAGGCTTTTATTAGACCTAAGAGGCAAATGCCCCATCTCTGTAGTAGCCAGTCCAAAAGCAGAGTTGAGGCTTGGTGCAGGTCATCCATAGCCATTAGAAGTGGTTTTGCATACCGCAGGTGAGGAATCTCTGCTCAAGTGATTGGCACTGACACCTTTCTCTGATTCTAAGAATAGCTATTTATGTGACTCCGAACTACTAAAGACATATTTCATCATAAAAAAAGTTGCTTCCAATGGCAGTTGGTATTTTGTAAAAGGTCCTCAGCTACCATTATGTCTTAAGATTTGAGATGTTACATCCCTGTGTCAGTATGGTTGGGAATTTTATATAAATAGATCTTTTCTACACTAGTTTATATAAAGGGATTATATCTCCAAAATACATGTTATCGTAACCTATTATTTTCATTTCTATTTCAATGCACAACTACCTTACTCTGTCGTTCCTTTGTATACTGAAATCTCAATAGTTATAAGTTTGTAAATGTGTGAGTAACTTTACTCCTTGGGACTAGTTTCATCAGTGCTGCTGGCGTCATTCAGAAGTGGATGAAGTTAAGCGCCATGGAAGTCTTTGTAAGGGAGAGACTAACTGTACCATAAGGAGCTTGATGAACTTAAATTACTTACGGACAGTTCTTTATGTGGTATTTTATGTTTTAATTTATGGTTAATTTCTATTTTAATTATTTCATAAATTAACTGATGTTGTAAAATCATAAATATATGTTTATGAGTATATAAAATAAACTGTACATCCATATATGATAGTAAATTTATAGTGTATTATATTTTATGAGTGCCTGTAGGTTGTAAAAGTAACAACAGGATGGTCATTCACAGATATTTTATGTTTTTCTTTAGACTTAAAGATGATTCTTGTAAGATGTAATTTTTTTCCATTCAAAACTGTGCAGTTTGCTTACTTTTTTGCAAGTTTTGGCTGCATGGTGTATAGGGGCTCAAACAGGAATAACTGAATAAAATTATCTGATCTGTCATATGGGAGTCAGAGTAGATTGTTCATGATCTTTTTGAGCTTATGCCTATTAATCTTAAAATATTTAAAATACAAAGTACCACTGAAGTAAAAACCTTTTCTAAAAAAATCGTGACACTTGTTTGGTACAGTTGCCCTATAACTTAAAGGAGTTCAAGTTCCCACAGCCCTTAAGTAGTAGGTGGTTTAGGCTTTTCTGAAGACTTAATTTTATGTAATAGAGATTTATACTAAATTTGCTGTGTAACTTTTGTCTACAATTTTTACACCACTAGGTGCCTGATGGATTTTTTGCACATTTCTATGCTATATGTGAACATATCAGCCCTGTTTTGGCGTGGGGCTTTTTGGGCCCTAGAAATTCCCTTTATGACCTATGCTGCTTCTTCAAGGTTTGCAACTTTTTTTTAATTACCACTTATCTTAATTTAAAAAAAAAAATCTTCCAGATTAAAAGAAATGAGGATCTTATTTAGAGGCATACATTTGCATTTTCCTAAGATTAAGACTAACAGTAAGAAACCATGAAAATAAATATTTTCATATTAAAATTTTTTTTAAGCCTAGAAGTGTTTTGCAAAGTCTGTTTTAGTGGACTTCTTAGCACCAAAAGAATACATAAATGGATGTTTTTAGAAAACGTGTAAAAGAAATAGCTAGCATTGCATACTTTTTTTCTTCTTGCAAGTGAATACAAGTTTTTCCTTTTTTTTCCCCACTAGGATCAAGTGCTTTTCTTCCTCAAAGACATTTTTGATTTTGAAAAGGTGAGATACTCAACTATGGAGAGTTTGGCTGAAGATCTTATGCAATTATTAATCCGGCACACTGAACTTTTAATGGCTTATCTTGGAGCAGATTCACTAAGACATGTCAGTGCTTGCGTAAGTGGTCATGGGCATGTCATGACCAGTGGGCTCTTAGAAGCAAAGGTACAGTAAGCTTAAAATCTATGACAAATGAAATGGAGCGCACTTTGACGTACTCCTTTCCACCTTTCTCTCTTAATGCCGAAGCTATCATTGCTGTTACTGAGCAAGCATCTGAAAATGTATCATGTCGCTAAGTATGGAAAAGGACTCAGGGAGGTTAAATGTACATCTGTGAAAAGAACTGGTGAGCATACTATTGTACATACCTAAATTAAATTTGCAGCTCAGCTGTCACTGTATTTATACTTAATGTATCCCAAAGCTTTTTTCTGTAATATTTGGGTAAAGTTTATTTATGAAATACTGTACTTTTGCACAGATAATTTGTAAGTGAAGCTGATGGAGTTGTTTGCTTTAAAGGCTTATAGTACAAAATGTTCATTACAGAGTCTCCAAATCACTGTGTGTCTAGATCTAGAAGGTGTTTCGACTGGGGTATATGCAGTCTCTGATTCATGTGACACATGCAATAAAGTAATCACACTCAAAAAATTGAACGTGTTGCCACTGCCCTGAAATTACATTTGTGTGGGTGTAAGCAGTCATTTTGTACTACAGTGTAATAGAGCAATGCAGGAAATGCAGGCACCATTTGGGCAGGAATGACTTTCATATGCATTTTTTACTTTATTTTGTTTTAAAATATCTAAACATCATGAAGGTGTTTGAGAGCACTTACTTATATTCAAAAAGCTATGCTAGCTTCACCAATTAATTTAAAACTTCCTTTTTCTAAAACTGTTACTACTTTATATGGTGGTGGTAAATAAACTAGTATCATTCTCAGTTCATATGTAGCATTTAAAAATATATTTTTAAATAAGGATGTATGATGAGATTTGTTAATCATGAAACAGAATCGAAGACAGTGTTTTATAATTAAAAGCATTTCCATCTTCCTCCCTTCCTTGTAGGAAGTCAGGTGTCTATTTAAGAGGAAATGTAAGCAATTGTGGCCATCTATGTGCAATGCAAAACTGCGGCTCAGGATATGGAACCCTGAATTTTAGATAGGAGCACAGCACAGTAAGGAGGCATGAGGGAACTTGCAGTAATGTTTTTTCCTGTGCTAGAGGTAAAAAATAATGATGATCTATAATCTTTGAATGTCTGTAAACTGAAACGTTTCATAGTTAGCTTAGGCTTTTAAACTACACTTACATATGCTTTGCCACACAAAGCCAGCCCACAAGAATCTATCCTGTGTCAAGTAATACAGAGTAAGTAATTACAGAGTAATTCTAAATATTCAGATACTTGAGAAGGATGTTGTTAAAATCTAGCATATTGAAACAAACGTCGATTAGAAACATTTCAACTTCTGTTGCAAACACCACCCAAAACGATGATATTTGAAAAGGAGGGCCTGTATAGTTCCATAGGTTTTACTGAAGCTGACATTCTGCTCCTTCGTTGTACTTGTTTGATAAATATAAAAATGATGAAAATGTGTCATATGACTTGTGTGAAATGCCAACTGATTATAGTTTATTTAAAAAAAGTATACTTCTTTGTGTAATAAAACAGAAATTCCAAACGCTGCTGTTGGCCTATTTCCACCATTCAAGTTGCTGAACTTGGCACCATGCTCCATGCTATACTTTTTTTCTCCGCAAAGTATGTCTTTAATAACAGAATGTGAAGTTTTTTCACCCATCTCACTTAGCTTAAACATACTTATCTCCCCTGATCATACTGCTCGAAAGTATCTGTATTTTGGCAGCTTTTTGCAAGTCTATGAATGAAATTATATGAAACAGTAAGGTGTCTCGTTGGGTTCAGAATCAATAGGAATAGCTGGAAATAGAAGTAACAGAGCAAATGGCATGTTCCACAGCAAATGTACTACCTGGAGGTTGGAATGTGTCAAAGGAAGCTGTCTGCTGTGGTTTGTCTGGTCTAATAAAATGATATGAAGAAAATGACATCTTAACATTCATCACAGAAAAACAGAAATGCACTTTTTCACAAAAGTAAATGTATATTTAAGTGAGCGATTTTCATATTATTTATAAAACGCTCTTGAAGAAAGTGCAACAGTGTTGCACATGAGATTATAAATGTTTCCAGATAATTTAAAAGGCTGTCAAAACTGAAAGGATTTTTTTAAACGGAAGAATGAAAAAGGTCTAATGAAACACCAAAATATTTAGAAAATGGGTAAGAACCTGATAATACCTGGCTTAAACAAATGTATCCCTTTAAATCAGGAGCACTTCCATGCACTCATAGAGCTCTCAAAAGTCCATAGAATCAGGTTGGAAATTGGACGGATCCATTTTCCATCCAAAATAAGAATTACAGTATCTGGTTGCCGTAAAATACCACCAACAAATATTTGATTCAGAAACAGTTAAGAAAGGAAGAAAGAAATAGAGAGGGGAAGGGAGTAAAAGAGAGAGGAAGAGGGAAATGCGCAGGTACAAGCGGGTAGGCTTTTGATCTCCTCTGGGTCTTTTTGGACCTTTTCCCAAAAAGCATTCATATATTCTGTCCTTCCCAACTCCAGAGGCAGAGCTATAAATTTAAATGGGAGATAGCTGTCTCCTTGTAACACAGAACAGGAATCAGCTCTGTTATAACCTAAGGTTTATACACCTTAGCTAGAAGGTGTATAAAGAATATCTGTTGATAACCAGCCATACGGCTTAAGAATTTGAAAAGTCCACCATCTTTGAAAAGACAAGTGCCAGAGCTGCACCAAAGCAATGATAGTATGATGCAATTCTACTTTAGTGAATTCATAATCAAAATCAGAATTTAGTTTATAATCTCTAAATTTTTAAATAGTTTTGAATGCCACTTTCCATGCTAACAAGAACAAGCTAAATTTAAAAGCCACCCTCTTCTGCCATAACTGTACWCCTAAGATCAGAAATGTTGAATGTGTAGGGATTATACAAGAATCAAATATTTATATCATTTGTAATTTAGCTGTAATAATAATCTCACTTTTAATGTGTTCTTAATGATTATTATACTTCACTTTTGTAGTCTTTGGTTTCTATCAAACTAAACGTGTCAAATCAAGTGTCAGAGTAAGCGTATTTGTGAACTTTCTATTGCCTAAATGAACTGCAGTTGTGTATATTAAATAAAATAATGCAGTGAAATGACTGTTGCTCATATAACTGTATCTAAAACTTGAATTTGCTCCCTGAAATCCAACAAAAACCAACTATTACAAAATTTATTATATACACAAAGAAGAAATGGAATGGGAACAGCTTTTGCGCTGTCTACTTTAAACTGATTTTGTCAACCTGCTTAATTTTGCTTCTATTAAATGGTCCACAGCATTGATAAATTTTCAACACGTAGGCCAGTGATCCACCAAAAAGCCAAATATTGGTGTTTCTGGTCTTGGAAGTCAAAAACTGATTCAGCCAGACACCTTAATAAGTGAAGAAACCCCCCACCTAAGGATGGCTATCGTGGCTTGCAGACATGATGCGGGCCAAGTAGATTCAAGTGGTGTGACACAGGCAGTGGTTGCTCAGTGGGCGAGATCCCTGCCTATCCTGCTAACCAGAATGGTTTAACTGCATTCATCTCTCTATGCCAAGCTGTTGTCTCTCTTCTTGGTTTTAGGAGACAAGTTTTTTCAGGATTATTTCCAAACCAAACTGCAATAGTGAGCTCCAGTCGTGGAATAAGACTTCCTTTGTGGGGTGATATAAATAATGAAATGGAGAACGTAAAGTGTTTAATCCTTACTGGTGTAGAAGGGCAATGTATATATGCTTTGATCTGTCCAAATTTGGTTTATGTGTTATATGTGTTCATCTGCTGAAAACTGTTATTTTACTGAGAGCCGAAAGCCCTACCTTAACTGAAATCTTGTGCCTTTGCATCAGAAATACGAGGACAGCTATTYTGAGGGTGGCACTGGGGGAAAGTTCCTGCGCTGTCCTTCAAAAGACAAACACATTTTGTGTTTTAACTTTGATGGCCGTTGCTCAGATTTGCAAAGCCTAAGGCCATGTGGTTATCGTCCTAATATTTATAATCCAGCTGAAAGTTAGGCTCCAGTGTGGCAGACACAATACAAGTGAGATAGGAAGAAGAAAGTTCTGCACTGGAGACCTTGCAATTGAACATGTAGGAAACAAGTCATCTTTAAGYAGGAAAAGGAATGTATTCAGATGTAATAAAATCATGTTTCTGCCTCTGCTTTGTAAAGTTTCCAGAGAAAGGCGCTGCTTTAAACCGAACGCGCTCTCTGTCTCACAGGTCTGGCACCAGCTAGATTCCTCTCCGCTGCTTCAGCTAACTGTCACATTACTATTATTAGTTGCTCTCCATGTGCCATAGAACGACCTAGGACCAGACCACCGTAGGTATAAAGCCTCCCCTCTGGCAGGGCATGAACCTGCGGCGGTGGAGCGCTCCCTGCGTGGCCCGCGATTCTCGCCACCTCTGATCTGGGGCCGCGGCGGATTGCTGAGGCTGCGGTAGTTGATACTGGTACGTGGTGATAATCAGCTGCCGGGGTGACGGAACCCTGCCGTTACCCGAGGCGGTGATCTTCGGGGATGCGGCCGTGAAAAAGCCGGGGTGCCGCCGCCTCAGCCGCGGGCGCGTCAGTAGCGGGCGGGCGGCGGAGGCTGCGGGGCGGCGGGTCCCCGCGACCCCGTCCCCTCCGCCGGCACGGCCCGCGGAGCC
>JAYKAV010002031.1:621758-690764 GCA_035582835.1 Phoebastria nigripes | reverse complement strand
AGGCGGGCCGGGCCGGGCCGGGACAGCTGCCGCGGCGCGGGGCTCGCCTGGAATGCGGGCGCCGGCCGCGCGTCGCGACTTTTATGGAAACTTGCAGCGCCGGAGCGGCGGCCGCAGCCAAGGGGCGCTCCGCAGCCAAGGGGCGCTTCGCAGCCGCCAGCCCGCCCGCCGGGACCACGCCGACCGCAGCGGCGGGGCAGCGCTCACAGGTAAGTGCGGCTCCGCCGCCCGCGGGTGGGAGCGGGGGCTCGGGCGGGCTCCCCCGCCCCGCGTCGCTCCCTGCCGCGCACAGCCCGGCCCGCTCCGCGCTCGCCCCGCTCTGCCGCCCCGCTCCCTCGTCATGCGGCGGGGCCCGGGCTGGCTGTCCCCCGGCGCCCCCCCGCCCGGACCCGCTGCGGGCGCGGCGTCTCCTTCCGCCGCCTCACGGCCCCGCCGCCAGGGAGCCCGCTCCGCCGGTCGCCTCCTCACAGCCCCGGCGGCCGGGTTCCCCCCGGGGGTGGCCGGGCGGAGCGCGGCAGCCCGGGGGTCTGTGGGAAGAAGCAACCCCTTTCGCACCGCGGCCCCGGGGGGGAGGGCGCGGTGGGCGAGGGCGGCCAAGGCCCCCTCGGTTGGGGTGGCAGCCGGCGGGGCAGCGGCTGGGGGTGGCTAGCCGCAGCCTCGCGCGGAGGGATAACGCGATGTGCCGAGCGGGGCTGGCAGCGGCCACCAGCGAGGGCTCCGCCGGGGGCGGCGGGGCGGGGGACCCCTCACGGCCCGGGCGCCGGGCGGGGGCCGGGACCCGGCGGCGGGCCAGGGGCACGGCGCTGCGCCCGCCACGGGGCGACCCGTGGCTGACTTTAAATGAGATTACTGCGGGTAGGGCTTGTGTCCGCCGGGGAACCCCGCCGGAGTTGGCGCTTCCACTTGCCCCGCAACAGGCGGCCCAGGGCCCGCGCGGAGCCAAAGCGGCAGCCGGCAGCTCTCGCGCCGGCGGACCGCGCCGCGCCAGGCGGGACGGGCGGTGCGGCCTCCGGTGTAAGCCTGCCTCTCAGGGAGGTGTGTTTAATAAAAGTTACTCGAAAATCCCCTGTGCTCATAAACCGCACGTCTCTACATAAAGAGGAGTTCGGTTTTGTTGGTGTGGTCTTCAGCAGCGAGGGCATACCGAGGGCGTTTGTAGGTTCTGCTGCATCCGAGAGTGATGACTGTAAGACAGCGTGGCTTGGAAGAAAATACTGGGCTTCCGTGACAGCTTACAAACTACTTATTATCACGTTTGGTTTACGTAAATAAGAGCTTCTGCTAACACAATAAACATCTGTGAAAAAAGCATGTTTAATGAAATGTATTAGTATTTCGAAAATTAATCAGCAAGTAGCTGTATGCTAGAAAACATAGTACTCTTAATCTTAGATCTCAGGTCGTGAGAGACCTTAGTTCTCTTAGAAAAATGTCCAATGAAATGAACTTGTAAAATAATAGTTAGTCTTATAAGAGGGCCAAGTGTATTAAGGAACATACAGAAGTATGAGAGCATGTCTAGTATAGGTAGAAAGCATAGTCTGGTGAAATACAAGAACTGGGTAGATGGTTTAAGACATGCCTAAGAAATACCTTCTCTAACTGCATTTGGAATATTTTAAATGAGTAGTTTCCTCAGTGAAAGAAGTCAGACAATCTGTCATTTACCATACTTGGATGTTCAGCTTTGAAACTCCTTTAACACGGAACGGCGCCATGGCCGAGCCCTCTGGAAGCTAGCTGTGGGAAAACGGAGCTGGAGGTTAACGACGGTGGAAGAGCAGTTCAGGAAGCAATAGGAGTGACCCTTTGCTGTGCACTGAAGGCAGCCATACCCGCTCAGATGGAAGGTATTACTACACATGATCCGGTTTTTATGGGCATCAGCGCTACCAGCAGAGTAGGGTTGGTCAAGTGGAAGCAGCAGCTTATCCCCAGGAAGCCGGGAGACCTCTCCTTTGCGGCAGAGGCACGGGCACAGCGACTACCACTGTGTTCAGTCTGAGTTGACCATGAGGATTTCAGAGAAGAGGCAGATCGGCTGTGTCCTGCCATCTGAGAAGAGCAAATTGCCGTAGTGCTTCATGTCCAGTATTTTATCCCACGTTTCAGTACCCCGATCTCTGAGGTCCTGTCAGTGAAGTCAACAAGAGTTGAGCTCAAATCGAACTGTTTCTCTGCAGCTGCTGTGACACAGCGGGGGATGGAGGAACTATGGCATGGGGCAAAACATGCTGATTTTTCTCTTGGGGACCTCGGTTCACAATTTACTGCCACCCATGATTAGGATCAGCAGATCTCTCGGAACATGAAATCATGGGCCAGAAGATCTCAGCAGGGCTTTCCCCGTAACAGAGCAGTCTCTCAGCCCCCACTACATTTGCTCTGGAGCCTACGTACCCCATAATAGTACCCGAAGAGAGTAAGGAATTAACAGACAGACCTTTTCTACAGAGAAGGGTGATTTTCTTTTTTTAACACAGCAGTTGGACTGCATGGCACTGTCACATTAAGAGTATTTATAGTTATATACAGAGACATAGACAAAATCCTTTATAATAAATATGTTTTATAAATAACATCATATCTGCAAGGACTATTCTACTATAATATGAGACTCTCAATAAATGTTGAAGTGCAATAAATTCAAAGATTGAGGAAAAGATTGTGTATGAAATTGAATTATCGGGGTCAATTGTCAGTAAGCATTCTAGTTTTTAATTATAAAGACTTAATGAAGGAAATACAAGCGAGTGGAAGTAGTTTTGTGTTTTGTATTTAACAAAATGTGAAGTTTAGACAGCTGGTGTTAATTGTCATAACTCATTGGCTTCGGTGGAGCTGCCGGTTTATGCCAGTTCAGGATCTTCCCCTATGCACGATAATTTTAGTATCTACTTTAGTATCTGTAATTTAGTACAACAACTGGTAGTGTCATTCCAGACGAGTTACAGTAAGGACATAAATGCTGAACATCGCTCTCTTTGCCCTCCTCTTTCCAGTTCTATCTAATGTTTCGTTAAATATTTTAACATTGTGGACTGTGTTTTCCTCTCCTAAGTGCTTTGGCTGCAGGTAGTGAATTTCCAACCCTCACAATATGGTTTTCTTATATAAGGGAGTCTTCCCTGCAAGTAGATCACAAAGAGGAGACAGATGGTAAACGTAACTTAGACTGTGCCACGAAGGGCTTATTTATAACTCACAGTAGCCATCGGACAGCAGGGGGGCCTCCCGAAAGGAGAAATCACAGAGGAACTAGACTCTTTGTAAAGCCCTGGCTTCGTGCTCCTGTTGTAGGGAGTAGTATTCACTTCAGGAGAACGCTGGTATTTTTCTGCGTCTTGTGTGAGGATGTTAATGCCTCCACTGAAAATTAAGAACTTCTCTGTTTTCTAATGAAGGGGAATTTTGTTATTTATGGGAGGTTTTTTTATTTTGTTAAAGCTGCACAACAAATTTTGATCAATTGAGGACTCTGACCTCCTTTCAGAAATGGAAATTAATTAAATTTAAGGAGATGGGTTTTGGGACTTGTGAGCCTCAAACCTTCTGCGTCCCCTTAAAGGTTTTCTTTGTTCACTTTGATTATTTTGCCTAAAGTAAGGTCTTAGGGAGTCTGCGTGAAAAGTTGAAAAAATGCTATGATCATAACAAATCAAGACATATCGGAGGTGATAGCTTACCCATTTACAGCAAACAAATAAGATGCTTGAAAACAGTTGATTTTTTTTTACAGAGTATTTCTAACCTATTGCCTAGTTTCCTTCGCATTATTGGTTTTGTATTAAGTTTTCACTTGAAACTTCTTAGAGATCGCTCTCTGCATTACAGCCAGCCAAGCCATTCCGGTAATGGCATTTTCTCTTCCATTCAATTCCAGAGGTAGGACCATTGATAAAAAGATGGAGGTTAAATTTCTCTTCTAGGAAAAATCTCAATGTAGACCTCCTTTGAAAGTGGAACAGCAGTCTAGCACTTTCAGTATAAACATTATAACACCAGACTAACATTACCTGAGATATCTTGTTTAATCACAGGAAAGGTAAAATGTGGAGAAAAAAAAAAATTAGACGAGTGTCAGGTGAATGCTAGAGTGATGAGACTGGATAGGCAAAGAAAAGCCTAGTAACAAGCTCAATTAATTTTTTGATCATGGTTAAGTTCGACATTATAATCTGGGATGTTTCTGAGTGGGAAGCTTCAGTGAGGAGCTCTTACAGCTTTTCCTGAGGTATGTTGATCTCAGGAAATAAAAGAAAAGATGAGACTGAATCTTAAGATTGGACAGCTTCATAATAGGAGGACAAATCTTTCCTGAAGTAAGTACATATACAAGTAGACTCTTGTTGCCTCAAAGAATAAGCATTACTTGTATTAGATGAACTCAGTGGGAAAATTCTTATTACAAAACAAGGATATATATACAACTTCAGCATGTAACTAGTTCTTCTCAAAAGGGAATTGGTAGGAAGATATCTTATTTAAAAGTAGCTATTGTTAGAAAATAAAATATGTCAAAGTTTCTTGGGTTGGAAAAATTATTACCACATACTTTGTGCAAAGCTATCGGCAGATGATGAAGGCACTGTTCTTCCACGATTTGTAGGTGTCAGGACTTCTTGACTTAGCCATGAAAACCAAGAAAACTTGGTTTTCTCAGCAACAATACATTGGCTGCGTGGATCCCCTCCTAATGATAAGGCAGATACAAAGGAGCTTCAATCCACTGTTGTTGTTCCTGAAGCAGTGGTCACTGCCTCACGGACCTAAGCCAAAACTCAAGCAGTGCTTCTTTTTTTCTTAAAGGTACTGGATTGTCTTTATTGGAAATGACTTGCCTGCCTTGAGGGGTGCCTGAGGCAGGGTCCTGCTGCTGTTCCTGCTCAAGGTTTAACTGCCACGGAGAGAGATGGAAGTGCAAACATGGGTGGTATCATGTTTAGTATTGCCCTACTGCTTTATATCTGTATCTTTTAGCAGCAAAGGTGGAGGTAGGATGACTTGCAGATGCAAAATGTCTTAGAGCCAGCTGGCTAACCTTCAAGCACGTTAAGAGTTAGTGGTGCCAAAGAACTGGAAAGTAGCCTACAGTAATAGCAGATATGGCAGTAATCCAAATGGCAGAAACGTATCTGCCATCTTGAGGGCCCACAACCTGTTGGACTGGCACAGTTTTGGAAGTTCAGACAGCACGAATTTGCAAAGAAAATGTCTTCCAACATTTGCACTGTTCAGATTTGTTATTTGAGGGAAGGTCTCACTGCTGTCAGCAATCTTAGTGACACTGTCAAGGGGTTCAGGTAATTAGAGCTATCAGAAAGGTTCAAGACAAAGTTGATCCAAAAGCTCAAAAGCTAAACTGTGTTCTCAGACTTGTGAACATAATCTTCCTACAATTAATTGCATATAACAAGCAAGTCAGACTTTGGAATAGTCAGTTTTCAAACGACTTCAAGAGGAAGCCATATAGATAGGGCATGTTGCTGTAGCAAAGGTTAGCAGTAACCCTCACTTGAGGCGTTTAGGTCAAATGGAATTCCTTGTGAAAGATTATCTTTGGGACTTACTGTTCTGCTCCAGCCCTGTATGAAGGCTAGAAGGTCTCTATGTCCCAGGCTACTTCTGTGCATGAATTGTTCCAATGCATGATGTTCCTTTGTTTTCTGATGGGCTCATGCAGTAAACCTTCTATTCAGCTTCTGTATTTTAAGTGCAAGGCTAAAGGCTATCAGCCACAAGTAGGGAAGAAGAAATTAAAAAAGCAGAGAAGCAAAAGAAGAGAACAGAGAAGAACAACTCTAAAACCTGCGTAGAAAAATGAGGAAGTCAATGGATTTTAACTAGTTTTAAGGTTATACTGATCACAATGGGGATTTTACTTAGATGCATGAAGTAAGCTAAAGCTTACACAGACATGCAAACCCAACTGCACAATATACAAATGCATATTAAAGTGTATGGGGACCTTAGGACCACAAGACTGCTAGTGAAGTTATCTGCCGTTCTAGACACAGCAGAATTTTAACATGCTACTGCTGATCTGAAACAGCCTGAATAGGAACTAACACTTGGCACTTCTATGTTCATGTGTTCACAAGTAACAAACTGAAACGCCTTGGATTCCTATCAGTCTACAAATGAGGTATTTGTCAACTCTGATTTGGGGGGGAATGACTTTCCATACTCATTTGTTGAAAAGGAACACCCAAGTGTTCTCCGGAACACCTCTGTTGAAGCTGAATTTGAAGAGTTTGGAATTTGTATACCAGGGCAGGGATTGGTAGCTAAATGCTCTTGTTTCATATGTTGTGGCTGCTTTCATTTGGAAAAACATCCCAAGATATCTAAGAATCTCATCCGATCTGTATAGCTACAGCAGCACCAATGAGCACTGATGACGTTGGTGCGTTTCTGGAGAGCTTATATGACAACAATTCTTAATGTTCATTATTTTTAACACCACATAAAAATTACAAGGTTTATAATCTGTTTGTAATTAAGAATTAGAGAACTTGAAGGCTAAGAACTATACTAAGAGCTTAACTTTCCATATCATGAAATGCCCTGCACTGAATGTTCAGTTCCTCTAAACAACAAGTGAGAAGTCCCTTCCAGTAGCAAGCTCCTTTTCTAGCCTTTTTACTTTGAGCCTTTGAGTCCGTTTGTTTGCACCGTGTTTGGCACACTGAGTTTTTAGGCTTGCCTGGGACTCAGGGCATCGGCGCAGTACAGACAGCAACGGCACTGGAGTCATGTCATGATTTCCTTCCTCCCACAAGCTCTGATAGACCTGATGATAGTTTAAAAAAAAAGGGGGGGGSGGGGAGAAAGGAAAAGGCTTGCCCTGAACTTGAAGTGCCTTTCTGTTAGGTTCCTAATAAATACAGTGTAATTTAAAATTTGTAACACTTTTCTCTTAAAAAATGCAGTGCAATTTCCAGCCCACAATTAAATGATATAAATACTTTCTCTAAGGTATGTATGTGGCTTACCTGACTCATTTCTTAGTTTTTAGCACTAGTTTTCCCTAGAATAGCCCTAGGAGAAAGGAAAGCATTATTTTGTATTCCCGTATTGGGTGAAGAGCTGAGTTGCCAGCCTGGCTGAGACTCAAGCAAGAGCATTCACCCAGGCAGGAGATCCAGCTGCATCTCTGAAATGCAGGTAGGTTCCCCAGCCACCGGGCCATCTTTCCTCCCGTAAGCCGTATAAAGACGAAGCAGCGTCTCCAGGAGGCTGTGGGGTTTTGGCCTGAGCACTCCGCACACTTGATGCAACCTGAGCTCACTGGCTCATACATCAGACTGAAGTGGAGCGGCGGAGGTGCAGAGCACATTCCTTTCTGCTAGCATGAGAATTGAGAAAAACAGTTTCGTAACACCAGACAGGGCAGCCAGAGCTTGGCTCCAAGTTATTTTTTCTTTTTTTTTTTTTTTTTTTTCCAAATGGAAATTAAAAACCAATATCTAGGACTATACAGAGGGGTTAAGAGCATGAATAGTGAATCATAAGCTTGTTCTTTTTAATTACTGTTGCATACTTAGAACCTATTCAAGTCTTCAAAAGCCTCAAAGGACCAAATGAAATTGTGATACATCGATTTCAGCCTATGCAAACTTATTTACAGGAAGATGGTTAAAGCATCGTTTAAAAGGAAAAGAAAGGAATATAACTACAACTGTTTCTTTCAGGTAGAAGCTGAAAGCAATCTTCAACATACCAGGTGCAGAGCACAATACGGTAGCCATGAATGACATTGCACAGAAAACAGAGGTACGTACCAATTTTAAAGTAATCAAAGTAATGTAGTAATTTACAACCGATGCTTGCTAAAAGAGTAATTACAAACAATTACACTGGAAGTCTGCTGGTATTGCTGTTACTGTAAGACAACAGAAGGGCACTTGAAAGTAGCTTAAGGAAACTATCTGATTTGATGGAATCTGTGAAATATGTTCTTACTGTTATTAAAAAAACCATGAAGGAGGAAGGCAAAATAAAGGTAACAGAATATGAAGAAACTTCAAATGTTGGGGGGGAAATTCAGGGCAACATTCACATCTAATTCTAAAATGTAAGTATTAGGCTACTTCAAATATTTCTTCTTCTACGTAGACTCACTGAACAACAGGAACAAAAGCAGGAACAAAAACCATTGGTCTAGGTGGAAAATATTAAACATGGAATGTTTTCAGCCAGTTTTCTCAGCATTACCGTATTGAGAGCATTCCTGTAGTCATTACAGTAAAAAGAGAGAAAACTTCACAGTAGTTCTGAAAAATGGGAACTTCTCTTACTGTTTGGACGCACAGAGTAAGCATTGGCAAAGAAGCGTCCAGTAGCTGTATCAATATCGGAGTCCTGCAAGTCCAGTGATCTTGACACTTTATAACATAAAATCACTGGACTTCTGAGTTTTTCTAAATACTAAAAAAGTATATATTAAGTACATAATGTATTGGAAGTTTTAAATGAACAAATAATACTATTTAAAAATCATATATGGCTGTTGAAATGTTGCAGAAGAAAACATACATATTGTATTATATGTCTGTGTCTTTATATCTGTTTTAAATGCTAGGGGTAGAGAGGCTCTTTGGTGACTGCTTATGATTCAAAGCAACAATATAAATCTGTATCTAATTTTTGAAGCCATAGTAATTGAAAATGTACATTCACATAGTTCATATACTTAGTTATGTAGCTATTCATTACAATTACTTATAACCTAAGTTTAATACAATGTTGTTTTGGATATTTTAGTATTTATTACTATTTATGAACAAATACAATGATGCTTAATAGATGATAGCTAGTGGCACAAAGTTCATAATCCCAAATGCTCTTCTGTTTTATGTTCTTACATTCTTTCTAATCCAATCTATCAGAATATTTCTGTCCATCTGTTTCAACTTTCTTTTTCTTATCTTCATTTCTTCTATATCTTCACCGAGATTCTGCTTTCTTCATCTAAACCCGTCCAAAAGTCCTATGTGCCCAAGCTTCACAAGGGTGATGTAAAGGATAAATTCGAAGCTATGCAGAAAGCAAGGGAAGAAAGAAACCAAAGGAGATCTAGAGATGAAAAGCAAAGAAGAAAAGAACAATATGTTAGAGAGAGAGAATGGAACAGGAGAAAGCAGGAGGTTATTTTCTTTGCAAATATTTTGTGTTATTTTAATATTCAATATTATATGTGAAAATCTTTTCACATTATTTTAAGACAATAATATTGGGATTTTATTTAAGGTATAAAGACAATTTACTTCCTGTGTTTCATCAACTAGATGAAAGAACTGCTTGGACCTGATGAAGACGATGACGCAAAATCATCCAAAATAGAAAAAGGCTACGTTCCAAAGCTAATAGGTAAGGGAGGCCCGATTTTAAAGGCCACATAATTCACTAGATAAGCATTAGATGTAACTACTGAACTGTGTATTTCATGTTCACAGGAACCGTTAAAGGCAAGTTTGCAGAAATGGAGAAGCAAAGGCAAGAAGAAGAAAGAAAAAGAATGGAAGAAGAAAGAAAGCGCAGAATTGAACAAGATATGATTGAGAAAAGAAAAATTCAAAGAGAATTAGCAAAAAAAGCACAGGAGGTATGTTCATCTGATCACAATAGTCAGGTTATAATTGTAAACAATCGACACAAGACAAAAAGTTCTGTTTTGATCAGAAAGATTTGATCTTAAGATTTCTGATAGTGGTGATTTACATGGGAGATGTTCAATGGGATGGAAGTGGGGAATAACGTTCAGAGAATCTTCATCTTCACTTCTTTACGGTAACAATTTTTTTAAGCACTAAACTTGAGTTACAGATGAAACCAGGCAGGCATAAACCTGGTAGGAATGTGAATCAGGCACAAATTTTGGTGTCATATGCATACAAGAGTTTATAGAATTTACTAAACTAATTTAAAAATGTTTCTTATATTTTACCAACCCTTACTTTAGACAATTTTTGCTTATACATTAGTGAATACAGTTCAGTGATAGACGAACTAAGGCAAGCACGAAGAAATAGGAAAATGCCATTGGCAGGCAAAAATGAGAAGGTACTAATGCAGTAAAAATCATAAATCATGAAGATTCAGATCATGTTTTATTCCTTTGCCACTTTATGAATCTTTATTGCATATATATGTGAACAGACTCCAACTTTTGTTGATGCCAATAAAGCAAAGTTTGTCTTTTGTAGAATTTTGCATTGGGGTATCATATTTAATTCCTTCTGTAAGTTTTCTTCAGTGCTGCAAATACTGCAGTGAGAGTGAACATCTAAATGACAGACTAGAACCATAAGCAAATTTTTATTTAACCAAAAGAAAGTAGTACTTAATTTACGTTTGTTTTTGTTGTAAGAAAAGAAAAACAGTGCTGTAAGAGGAGTCAGTTTTCAACAAGGATTTGGATAGTATTTTCTACTAAGACTTTTAATATTGTTGAAACTGGACATGTATCTAGCATATATTTAATCTACTCTGAAAGGCAGAAGTACATACCATGTAGAATTTAGAAAGTACGTTAGTTTTAGACAGTAACATATAAAGACACCGTATGAAGCAAATACAGCAATAGGCTTTTTGCAGGAGTTGAGCGGAAGACAATGTCACTTGAATCGGAAATAATCAATGAGCTTGCTTTAGCTTTTTTTCTTTTTACACAATTCTGGAATGCTTAAATGAAGAATGGATATCTAAAGTACTCTTCTCAGTTCATCACTGAAGTGTTAAGAATGCTTTAGTATACTTTCTGTATGATGTTTTATGTCATGTTCCCTCTTGCTCAACAAGCTAACCTATCTGAAGTATTCCAACAAAGGTTCAGTCACTACCATCTCTGTGAATTTAAGTGCTACATACATACCACTGATACAAAAAGAATTTCCAGTTCTATGTTTGCAAATCTAAGGCAAAGAGCCAAAGTAATGTAATCATATGAAATTCTCATTTAATAGATTGATGACTTTAACAATACGGGAACTGAATCAGCAGCAGAGGTAATCAGATTTTTTTTAAAGACACGTTCATCTACCTATTCACTTTGTTTTATTATTGTAATTTGGGCTGGGAAAACTTAGAAAAGGGCACACAAATACCTAATTAAAATTCAACCAAGAAGCTAACAAATTTTTAAAGTATACAGAACTATATGTCAGTACTTGAAGTGAATTTTTTTAAGTTTGAAATAGAGTCTGCACTGTGAATACTTTGTGGTTAGTTAAAAACATCTAAAATGTAAATATTCAAAGCCACCAGAATGGTTTGAGGTATACTGGCAATGATACTCTAAGTCCTCTCGCTTTGGAAAGTATTATCTTAAAAGCTCTTTGCCTTAAACTTGGAATTAAAAGGGGATTCTGTCAATATACAGATGTTTGAACACCTTACTCGGTTATCTTTTTTTTTTTTTTTTTTTNTTTTTTTTTTTTTTTTTTTTTTTTTTAAATTGACTAATTTACCATATGGGTTTGGATTTTAAGTCTTGCAAATAAATGTTTAATTTCAAAAAGCTAGGCCCAAAGGTCCTATTGTCTTTCACTAACACAAGAAAATCACATTCCTACTACAGTTTTGGAAAGACAAACAAACAAACAAAAACCCATTAGTTTTAAGTTATTTGACAGTATCCCTGTTAATCATGGTATTTTGTGAAAAAAACTAGGTAAAATGTATTTTGGCAAGTTGTGAAAATAGTTTTGAAACAGGAACATCCTTAAAAAAAATTACTCTGCCTGACAAATTACATATTGCTCTCTAGAACTACTAGCTTATTCAACTGCAGTACAACCTTTACTTAGTAAATATAAGACTGGAACTAGAGAGTGGCTACGATTGCTATGTATTCAAAATTTCACCTGTTCTTCTCCAAACCATGAATATTTATAATTAACAGTTAATGAAAATATGTAAAGAAATTAAGGAGTTTGCCGGCTGTTATGTTTAAAATATAATTCAGCCTTGATGCTCTTCAGGTATTACAAGAAAACTAGTGACTGCCTCAGGCAGATGGGTTTATTCTTGTTGTTAATACTCAATACAAGTAATTCTTTTGGAAGCTTTGGTGCACAAAGGTAAAAACAGCAGTTTCATTAAGAAATGAGTCTATCTAGAAGTCAAGCTTTATGAAAATATAATAAATATCTTTTTGGACAGGAAGGGGATGATTCACTGCTAGTTACAGTAGTGCCTGTAAAACCCACCAAAACACCTGGGAAGATGAAAATAAACTTTGAGAACACAGGAAAGGAGAGAGCAGAACAAAGAGAGAGACAGGACGAAGAAATGAAGCTAAAATATGAGGAACAAAACCAATTTCTTAAGGAAACCAACTGCCTTTCATTTGTCATGGTAAACCACCCATCTAAAAATACCTAAGAAATAAATATCTATTATTTAAGATATAACTATTTCATTTTTCTTACACAGGGTGAAAATGAAACGCAAGAGCCTCTGTCTCCTGGTAAGCTGAAAGTAACATTCGAAGAACTTGAAAGACAAAGACAGGAAAATCAAAGGCGGCAAGCAGGGGAAGAAGCAAGACAGCGTTTAGAAGAGGAAAAACGTGCTTTTGAAGAAGCTAGACAGCGAATGGTAAATACATGTTTTGTTCATGTTGTTACAAAATTTTCACATAGGATATCCTTTTACATTCTTTCCTGTATCTGATTCTTCTTTTTTCTTATTCCTCAACTATATTTCAAGCTGTTAAGAGTCTGAAAACTGTGTCACCATCGATTTTTGAAAGACGTATTTTTGACCTTAATTCTAACTCAGTAACCACACTGGCATAATGCTTTAGACATTCTTTTAGTAAATCCAGGAAATTTATGTGTTTTAAATTTGCCAGCAATCTTAGCAGGTTTTATATCTACACTTCGTAGTATCTTAAGCTGTAAGTCCTCAAGAAGATAATTAGTTGTCTGTTTTGTTCTTAAATAATGCTTCAGATGTTTCAGCAACCAGTTTTTGATGAAAACATTCTGTAGTAACAGAATGCTATTTCTTATTCCCATATTTATTTATAAATACAATAGATAAATAAATCAATTACAGCTTTCCTTTTATGAAGAAAGGGGAAAAAGACAGGTCAGCTCTCTTGTATGTACTGATATAAACAACAATATACTAGAAATTACTAGATTAAGCCCCAAGTTGTCAGAAATGTAGCTCACAATTCCTGTTTTATATTACTTGCAAAACTGCCTCCATGTGTTCTTTATCATAAGCCAGACTTATTCTAGATCAACTATAAACAGACCTCACTATAGTTTGTTCTTTGATCATACTAAAGGAATCATACACTTAGTATTAACGTAAGATATACCAAATAGTTTAGTTCCATATTTCCTCACTTTACTATACTCCATTTCCAAAAGCATTTTTTAAGTTCTGTATTTAAATCTTTCCCCTGTACAATCATGATCATTATGACTTTGTTAATTCACATACAAAGAAGATTAATGAGAAATGAGATTTTAATCTTCCATGAAATCTTTGAAAATATTATTTCTAGGAATTTGCTAACTTTAAGTTAAAAAGAGTATAATTATGAATGGACATTCTTGGATAAACAGCTCAAGATCACTATGTTGACTGTATTTCAAAAACATTCAAGAAATTGATATACTCCAAGGGAAAAAAACCAAAACAAAACACAGAACCTCCAGAAAACTGAAACACTGACATTCCCAACTGGTCCAAATTGAGAAGGTTCTAGGTTTAGGCAGATACCCAAATTGTAGTTTACCCCTCCACCCCCACTTCTAATAAACGACTTAACCTTTCCGCATCAATAACCTTGACATTATGTCAATAATGCACTTTTTCCTTTTTATTTGGGAGTGGGCAGGGGATACTAGTGAAGGAGAAGAGGGAAGAAAAAGAAGGAGAGAGAACTTCATGAAGTCACTAGCCATTCTAACTGAAGTTTTGTTCACATCTGTCACCCTTATGTATACGCATTTATTAATCAAGTGATAGAAAGTAATTTACAAATTCTCTATTTCAAAAGAAATTTTCTAACATGCAGTTTTATATGATATCAGTGGTTGTCAAAATCTGAAGTCAAATGTTTTCTTAAAGGAAGAGTTCAGCAGTTATTTCCTTCAATTCTTCCTTTTTTCCCTATGAATTCCAAATAAAAGATTTCTGTAATACCCTTAACTGGCTACCCCACATAGCAGTCCTAGGGCTGCTTGCAGCATACAGAAATCTGGAATATCAATACTCTGACAGTTGCCAGCCAATTTCCTCCATTAACAAATAAAGTACTCCGAGATATCTTCTGAAGATGGTTCGTTCTTTTGTTCTTGATTGCAGTTTGCAAATCACAGGCTTCTCTTAGCAGATAAGTGTTCACTGGAGACAAGCAATAGTGAAGAGTTTGGAGTATCTCAATTCCCTTTCTTCAGTGATGATTAAATGTCTAAAAAGAAACGAAACAAAAATCTCAGTCTGGAATAATAGCAAAATGTTAATTGATTTAGTTTTGCTATAAAACACTACAGCATTTTTTAAACTGGTAAGTGCATTGGTGAAAACAATTTATATGCAAACAAAAAGACTTGATGGTATAAAGGTCTATGAAGGTGATGTAAAGAAAGTGAATAGGGAGTGATTTACAGTAAAGGATCCAAGCCTGAGACCATATGTACTTAATTGTTCAGCATTTTCATGATAACACATTGTTCTTTGAATTACATACTCAACAGATTTTTAAAAATTATAGAAGCAACATACAGGATACTGAAATACATTTCTTTTCTCCCTCCCCTGGCTAAAACCACGACTAAAATGTTTCTTATAGGAACCAAACTCTTGATACATTTTTTCCCTGCAGGGAAAAAAAAAACATTTATAAAAGATCAGAAAGGAATTAATGGAGTATTTATTTACTATAAAGAATATTTTTATGTTTGGATAAGTCCTTTCTATTTTTTCCTCTCCCTCTTCTCTGAAGATAAATGAAGGTGGTGATGAAGAATCTGAAAATTCTGTTAAAGAATTCCGTCCTGGTAAGCTCAGACTCAGTTTTGAGGAGATAGAAAGACAGAGAAGAGAAGAGGAAAAGAGGAAAGCAGAAGAAGATGCAAGACGCCGCATAGAAGAGGAGAAAAGAGCATTTGCTGAAGCAAGGAAGAACATGGTAGGCATTTTTGTTTAGTATAGTTTAATTTTTAGCTAAGTCTCCGATGAACTGGAAAGCAGCTCTGGGAAAAAGCTTTAAATACAGTTAGGAATGCATGCTTCAACTCCTTCATTAATTAGTTCACCTCACTACTTGTTAGAAGGTAGGGGGTAAACTAATTAAGTTTGTTTACCAAAAATCATCACAGAACAATCCCTCCTCACAGCAAGCCTAGAAAGGATTTCAAATAATTTAGTCAAAACCAGATATTGTGTCCAATGGGTATTATTATGCTAGATGCAACAACCTTGGAAAGCAAAATGTTTTCACAGGGAGGGTTTGCTGGTTTTTTTTTGGGGGGGGATAGCAATTCCTTTTACTTCTCCAAGTTTATCTCCCTACCTTTACAGGGTGTCCACCAATCAGTTCTTACTAGCTAAAGCATAATTAATGGCATACTAGAACATTGCTCACTGCAAGTACAAATGTTATAGTCATCTGTGGCCCCTTAAGAAGGAAAAATTAAGAAGGCTGAACTCAGCTAATTGATGTTTTTATTGTATTTCATTGCTTGTTCAGAGAAACAGAAAAAGTAACATGTGGCATTTACCATTAGAACAATTCATAATACGGAACTTCCTTAGACAAACACAGATCTCTCTGATATGCAATGACTCCTAAAATTTGAGTTAAGATTACATTGAAGACAAACTTTCAGGGACCTAGGATTGACATACTGACACTACCTGAAAGCAGAGAAAGATGCCTGATTTCAGAGGGTGGCAACATTATTTATAAAAAATAACTAGCATGGAGCTTCTCACTGTATTCTTCCTGCTTATTCCAACAACTTCAAGTTTCAGCAGGCTTTTGGGTATAAGCCAGTTACTTATTGGTGGATGTTAGGAAATACAGTATTAAATTACACAACTACCAACTAGAACTAAGTATTGTTTGTTTCAAAAGGAAGGGCAAGACATGCCATACAGAACTGTGGAATAACCCGCCCATCTGGCAGTGTCTTCCTACATTCCCCTCTGTGGTTTTATTGGGAAAGACCAACTGCATGCCTAATAACATTTTCTTCATCATTCAACGGAATGCTTTTGAGACAAATTAAAGCTTTGTATGACTACTAATATTGCCAGCAGTGCTCCCTCTGCCTGAATATTTGGCCAAAGACAAGACCTCTACGCTTAAAGACTACCCAGAGAAACTACAATGTAAATTTGTATTTGATATTGTACTGGTAAGCAATTATGGAAAATAGTGTCTGTCCATACCTCCAAAGAGAGAAAATAGAAGCTAAAGCCACTAAAAAAAAAAAAAAAAAGAAAAAAAAAGAAAAAAAGAAAAAAAAAAGAGTGCTGCTGGACTTCTGCCATTACAATTTTTATGAAAAGCCAGCAGACAACTAAAGAAAAGCAAAGAACGTACGTGCTGTCTTCTGTTTTTTCCTGCTTTCTTGAGAATCTCTTTTTTCTGCCTCAATGTAGCAAAGAACTTAAGCTCAAGTGTCCAGGCAAGAAAAATCTCACTGATTAAACAGGGTTTAATCCATTAGATGCAGCACAGAGTCTATGATTGCACTGTAACAGCAGACAGCGAAGATGTTCAGTAATTTAAAAAATTAACTGAAAATGTATTTTCAGCATATACATGCTTGAAAATTTTCTGTTAATTAGCATCCTGAATATGAACACCACATTTTCTATTACTTGTAACAGAAAATAGAAGCCTGTGCTTTCCCTATTTTCCACAGCTACACAATGTAGCAGCAATGCAGATGTGCTCTTAAAAATTTTAAGAGCATATTAGTCATCTCTTTCAGAAGTAGTAAAACCTCACATTCAATTTTTATTTAAGCATTTAAATTAAGTAGTTATTTTAGAACCTTTTTCATGTTTATTCATTTTAATTTAGTTTTGAAAGTATACACACACAGAAGTAGTAATATTGTTGCTGGAAAACACAAACACCACCTCCTTTTGGAAGGATCTCCCTATTTCACATTTACTTGTGCTACATTTATACTTCCACGCTTCCCACCATCAACATGATCGCTTTCAGACTGAAGCATTCACCTTTCATCCCTGTCAGTCTCCTTCCATTAGAGACTGCATCAAGAACCTGTCTTAGCACGAATAAAAAATGGTTCTACTTCGTATCAGTCACCGTTTGCCCACTGAAAATTGGTTGACTGTGCTGCAAACTATGGTTATTACAGGACTGTTTCTCACTACCATCTGTTCCCACTTTGCAGAAGAAGAAGTATGGTCTCACTTCACAAAATATGGCTGAAATATTTACTGAATTAACCACAAGTTTTGTGCATCACAGAATTCAGCTGAATTTTTTCCTGTGTTTTTTAACCAGGAATAAGTTGGCTTACTGTCTTTTCATAACTTACCGATTCAAAAATACAGAGCAGACAGCTGCTAGTGTTTGCTCATATGCACAGCTTTTTAAAGTTTACACATACACGTGTTGGTAAATTTTGAATTAATGCTTCTCCTATATCTTCTTGAAGTGATGAGCATGTTGAACTAATGCAGCACAAGCAGGAGACTTTCACATTTCTTTGCTAATTTAGCTGTGGTTAGCCTCTGAAAACTATGTGGCTATGCATTGTTTTCATTAAAGGAAATAGTTTACAGCTTTGTTTTTTGACTCCACTTCCGCATAACGCAATTTCAACAAATACGCTCATATTATGCAAAACGAATGAAGAATGGAAGGAATGGTGGGGCTGAAGTCCAACTCTAAGCTTCCTCAGAGGGAAAATCTGAAGTAAATCTATAGTGAACAGCAGTATTTGAGTGGGATTGGGCCAAAAAGCTATTGAAAGAGCTGTGACACATAAAAAGATACAGGCAAAGTAGGTCAAGACAGCGGTACGAACTACGATGGCACAAACAGCAGTGAAAGGTGTAAGTTACAATAGCAGTAAGTAGCAATATAGAGAAAAGGGAGTGCCAAAGAGTCTTTTAAAAAATATGTTTATTTTCTGTTTCTTTATAATGCTAGTCAAAACACTTTCTCAAATGAAAGTTTTGCTCCTTTAATTCTTTCTAGCATTTGGCTGATTACTACTGTTGGGAATGCCTATTTTTTTAATTTAATTTAAGGCACATTGGACTCAATGTTTGCCACAAGGCTTTTCAAACATGCACTGATTAAATAGTGCCCAAGGCCTCATCACCACACAGTTCTAGATCAGTATCTGACCTCACCTCACACATTTAACTACAGAATGTTCCTGTTGAGTCAATCTCTGTTAATAAGTTTACATAGTTACATGGTCAAACATACATTTATATAGGTTTTATCAAGAAGTTGTTTTAAAATCTTCTTGCGTAACTCATGTCAAGTTACCTGGCCATTTTTGTAGCATACAGCTTCATATTTTAGTAATGCTTTGCTTCAACAAATTCAGTCTGATAAAATATCTGTTCTTACACTTCCTGCTTTCAGAAGTAATGAAAATCTTCTTTCCTAGGCCCTACCATCTTCTTATGAATTAGTCTACAAAATAAGCAAACTGCTCATGAATGACCATCAAAGCCCAACCCTACTCTGAAGCCTGAGAAAAGGACAGGGAAAGGAGGATACCCTTGCTGTTGGGTTGTACAAAGCAATGAACTGGCAACATAACTTAGTATAATCACTTTGTGCACAAGAAGAGTTTCTTGTAGAAAATTCTGTTCAGTTATCCTTACTGTGAATACTATATTGCTTAAGAACAGGAATGTAATTCAGTTTGCCTAGAAAAAGATTACAGATATAGGTACTTCAGTGTTAAGAGCAATGACATTTAAACACAAGCAATTTGCCTAATGCTCTGTGAAGTAAACAGGAATGAATTGTTTCAGCTCCCAAAGCTGCATTTAGAGGACATCCTCTCCATCATCTTGCAAAAAAGACCGCTTTTTAATAAACACCTTCATCTTCATTATAAAAGTTTAGCATTGTAATAATAAAGAGCTAAAGTCAAATACAAAACCCCACAAACACACTCCCTCCCAAAACACAAGAGGAATACCTACATTGTCATATTGCACCTTACTGTACTGTGGCAGACATGGGCAAAATAATACTCAGTTATCTTTATGTACTAGAMGTGTCTGAGCAATGCTGTGATTTCATCACAGGTACCTTCAGGATGTATCATTAATGCTCTGAATTTCCAGCAGGTGCTGGATGATGAATCACCAGAAATGTTTAAAACAGTTTCTCAAGAATCCCTCATACCTGGTAAACTGGAAATTAATTTTGAGGAGTTGCTGAGACAAAAAATGGAAGAAGAAAAGAGACGCACAGAAGAAGAGCGTAGGCAAAAGTTGGAAATGGAAAAGCAAGAATTTCAACAGTTGAGACAAGAAATGGGAGAGGTTTGTATATCAAATGATGTGTTAAGCATGCTCTGAATAAAAATATAATAGATCATTTCAGTTAATTACTAAAGTTTGTAACATTGTATATAAGATACATATTTTTTATCGCTAATCTACCAGGAAAATGCTTTTATCCCTTGCCACCCTTAAAATAAAAACACAATTTCAAATTTGTAATTTTATTTTACAGTCACTTCTGAAAATTCTACAGTATTACTAAAATGATTATGTAATATTTACAATATTGGGAGAACAGAAACTTCTAGTTCCCAAATGAATATACAAAAATGAAAGTAGGAAAGAGCAAAATTCTTGCTTTTCCTCAAGGGAATGCTGTGTTAAGTAATTAGGAAAGAATTACAGTGGCCTCAACTTATTTCTAATCAGTGTATCAAGGGTTTGAAGACTGTCACAGTTGATTTTAAAAATCACACACAAAATTTGCTTTGCATACCAAATGTCTAAAACATCATGTTCATGAACTTTACACTTCAATTTCATTTGGTTGTGTGTGGCAATTCTTTATTATTCCCTTTTGAACGTTAGAGGACTACATTTATTTTTGTTAAGCAAAGCTAGAGTGAGTAATAAAGGCTCTAGATTGCAAACTTTTCAAGTAAATTTTGTATTACATCCTGGGGAAGAAGGGAGAGACAGGGACATCCAACTAAAATGCATATACATCTTTACTGTCAGTCAGAGGTCCTAAAAGGAGGGAGTAAAGTATCAACAATTACAGCTTCAGACATGGTTTGACTACGGGATCCAAAACTGCCATTTCTTTTCCAGCCATGACACCCTGAAATCTCATTTGCTTTTTACTGAATTTAAAAAAAAGTAATAATTTTCTGTTTAACAAAGTAGCTGTATTTTAGAAAATTATTTCATATATTGCAAGTAAGTCAGAGAGGTAAATTACAGATCCAGGATAATGAAGTTTTTTGTATGGCTAGGTGTCTGGTTTTCTGAGTCTGTGAAGGGTGGTTTGTTGACAGCAATCCTTGAACAAAGGGTACATTCAAACAAGGTATTTTAAAATCTGTACCTAGTTTAGATGCAATACAAACGCAGTAATCCTGAAAGGAGCGAGGAAGAAAAAGAAATTAGAGGGAAAAGGTCTCTGTGCTGATTTCAAATAACTAAGAGAACTGTTCAAGTGTATTAAGTTACACCTATCTGTGGGAAGAAGAGGTAGTAAAAATAACTAGGGCATTTTCAATCTTACGCATTCTGTAATTTCTGAACAGCTGGAAGAAGAGTCTGAGACTTTTGAGCTAAGCAAAGAATATGAAGAATTAATAAAGCTAAAAAGAAGTGGTTCTATTCAGGCAAAGAACTTAAAAAGCAAGTTTGAAAAAATAGGACAATTGTCTCAAGAAGAAATACAGAAGAAGATTGAAGAAGAGCGAGCTAAGAGAAGAGCAATGGATGAAGAAATAAGGGAAAGGGAAGCTGAAAAATTTCAAGAGGTAAATTGCATTCTGTGTATATTAATGATATACTTAACTAGCACACTAATGATCCAGGAGCGGACAATGCTGCTGCTTTCAAAGTTTGTTATATTTCCAAAATTTTCTCCCTTCTTTCCTGTTCCCTCCTTTGGATGCATGAGGAAGTCTCACCTCAGCATCCCTAAAGGAAACAGCACCAGTTTATTATCAGTCATCTGGTCAAGCAGAGATCTTTTTTTCTGCTCAAAGTCCTCAATTCAGCATCTTAACAACATGAAACCTGCCAGCCTGAGGGTTTGAAACATTCATATTTGAGAATTAACCTATTAATCATCACATGAATTGCTTCTCCTTCTGAACTCTAATTCATTCTCCACTGTATGAATTATAAAAAACCCACACCAAAAAAACCCAAACAATACCATTTGAAGATCAAGTCTTTTTATCATCTTTACTCATTTCTCAGGGTAGAGCAGAAAAGGATGCCTACTTATCTATGCTTCAGACTAGACCCTCTCACATTTTTTCAGAGGGGAAAAACAAGAAATGGAGCTATCAGTCTAACCAATAAATCAACACTATGCGCTGTGACCCAAAACACCAATGTGAGCTTTCATGACATGATCATGTGGCAGTGCAGGAAACTTAACAGTAGTAAGCCTGATCTGAGCCTCATTCTGAGGTTCCTATCCACAGCAGTCAAGTCACTTCAGTATCAGCTCAAAGCCTATCTTTTATTTCTGAGCTTTTAATTTAATGACTGACACTGTATGTTTCTATAAGGTCAACCTGTGTTGGTGTTGAAGCTACCATAACATCATGGCATGAAAGTCAAGTCACTAAGGATTTACCGTTGCCACAAGACAGTATTCAACTTCTATATGAAAATAAATCTTTAGGAGTTATTTTTCTACCTAACATGTTTGAAATTACTTTTGCAAGTATTTTGCCCTACCCCTGGGATAAACTATTACAAGACTTGATCTTAAACCCAACATTAAACAAACCTCTGACAAAAACAGGACTCTGGGTGGCTTTGCTCAGTTAAGAAGAACTACCGCTCTACAAAACTAGTTTTATTATCATACACATTTAAAAGGTAATAAATGAGTTAAGTCCTATTTTTTTATTTTTTTTTTCCCCCAAGGATGATGAGGTAGATGTGAGACCAGCCAAGAAATCCGAGGCTCCATTTACTCATAAAGTAAACATGAAGGCCCGTTTTGAGCAAATGGCAAGAGCCAGGGAAGAAGAAGAGCAGAGGAGAATTGAAGAACAGAAATTACTACGCATGCAGTTTGAACAAAAAGAAATTGATGCAGCGTTACAGAAGGTATAAATTACAAAGTACCTTTTCTTCAGTCCTAATTGGTGTTTAACTTAGCATCCGATTACCACTGATGGCAACGCTGCCAGAGGTATGAAAGGAACATTGTACTTGTTTTAACAGCTGCTGTGAATTGCTGCAATAACGTAAAATTGCTTTTGGTGTTTTCACACGTTCTTGAAGAGTATGAGAGAGATACTGCAAAGAAAGTTCATGGTATCCTTTGAATAGTCTGAAAATGGAATCTACATTCACGCCTGTATTTTACTCCAAGATTCCAGCCTCATTAAAATCCATTTTACTCCCTGTTCCATATCCAGATTCAGTGCATTATGTTACCTAGTGAGGATAGGTGTGGCACTTCCCCTTCTCAGAAACATGGTAACTTCTCTGTAATCAAAAACATTTATCACTAGCAGTCATACTGCTATTGCCACTTTAAATGTTCTAAGTCAACTTATTTTAAACAGAAAAGGGAAGAGGAAGAAGAAGAAGAGGGAAGCATTATTAATGGTTCTACTTGTGAAGATGAGGAGGATCAAGCTCGATCTGGAGCTCCCTGGTTCAAGAAGTCACTGAAAAACACATCAGTTGTTGATGGCGAGCCAGTGAGATTTACAGTTAAAATTATTGGAGAACCAAAACCTGAAGTTACATGGTGGTTTGAGGGGGAAATGTTGCAGGACTCTGAGGACTATCAATATATTGAAAGAGGAGAAACCTATTGTCTTTACTTGCCAGAAACCTTCCCAGAAGATGAAGGGGAATATATGTGTAAAGCAGTCAACAACAGAGGCACATCTGCTAGCACCTGTATTCTCACCATTGAAAGTAAGAGTTAGCATTTTAATTCACTTAATTCTCAAATATTCTTCTTGCATCTTTCCTATTATGAAAATCTAATTATCTGTTTCTCTTAACCCTTTTATTTTCTAGCTGATGACTACTAATGCTCTACTTTAGCTGGAATCTTTCTTCCCCTCAAAACTTTCTTATTGCATCATCTCTTTCCCTAATGGGGCCAACTAAAGAAAGCAAGGATATGCACTGATTTGTCATTCCTGCATCAGATAAGAGTAACCTTCAAATTCTGAGAGTGTCCAGGTTCCTTGCTCAATACAAAAATTAGCATTAAAGGCTAAAAAGAAGGAATCAATGTATGAAAAATCAACTAAAGGAAAAAGCTGAATTATAATAGTGCTCCCACATTTGAAGACCAACTGTTGCGTAATAGTATACTATACTAAATACACAATCTGGAAACTTGTGTAGTAGTGTAAATCTATTGCTATATTTTGCATGAACACTGAATATTTAAGCTGTTTTACTTTATCCCAGAGGCATTGAACTGGCAAAAGGAAATACTTCTTGATGATTTTCAAAGCCTGCAGTGTACTATTTTTAAAGAATAAAAGATTACATAACTGCTCACTTTTGTTGTTTTGTTTCAAAGAGCATTAGTTCGTTTTAAAATGGGCTTGCACTTAAACTGTTACGCTCTTATCAACCTATGCAGTTGATAAACCAAAAGTAAAAATAATCTCAGTAAGGCTTGTAATAGTCTTCGTAGTACCAACATTTGCTTGTAAAACTTCTGATTTTTTCATTGCTTAAATGATACAGGAACAGTTGGTGACAAAATACGAGCATATCATAGCTAAGTTGGTAGGAAGCAAGCTTTAAGAAAAGTATTTTTGTAAAGTGCCTAACTTCTCAATCTTTGTTCTCTCTTAGTCCAATAAATTTATTGCTGCATCTCTAAACATTGTCTTCTTAAGGCTACTGTACTATTTTTCTCTAAGACCTCTTGATATCAACACTAATGTCATTGTGCTAACACCATCTGAATTGATCAGCTTAAGCTTCTATAGGAGTAATTTTACAAACAATAGTCACATTTTAAATTAAAGAACATATGTATAAGCCTTAACATAAAGACTAGGTAAGCTGCAGCAAATTAGATTTATGCAGTCATTTCAAAAAGAAATTTTTCTGTAGTTGAATCTGCTCACTGCTCTTTGTACAGTTACCTATTGGAAGTCACTCTTTTGCCTCAATAAAATAGTTACAAATTCAGAAACATCTTGAAAAAAAATGGTAATAAGCTGCATGATGTTTTGAATGAATCTTTATCCTAATAGTCATATAAATATATTTTACTTAATTTCATGTGGGTGATGTTCATTCACAGAAGTACTAGTTGCTGCAGTAACTTTCCTCTGAAGCTGTTATTTCAAACTAACGAAGGCAGGGATAGGAGCATAAAAAAGACAAAAACATTGCTATTATTATCCATCAGTTTACATTTATTGAGAAAAACCATACAAAAAACATTATACAGTTAACGTGTACCCATATTACATACAATGTCAATGCAAGCTCAAAACCACATTTTTGTAAAGCATTCAATTTACCTCAAGTCCAAGCTGCATCTCCCTAAGACACTGTTCCCATCACAGTTGCCTTTTAAAGCCAATCTTCTTTTTACACACGGGTAGTTTCTGCAGAGAACACTTTTCTCAGGACGAAAAGGCATTTCACATGCACGCAAGAGAAATATTTGTGCACACATAAGAGTTTTATAAGCTATTACTAGGGAAGAGGGAATCCTGTCAACTGTATGCTTTCTGAAAAGCCCAGTCCTCCCTTCCTCCCCCCACTTCCAGAAAAAAGCAAAATAAAAAGCTTTCAGCATGCAATGGAAAACTTAAAAATTACTTTGGAAGAGAACAGGGGAGAAACAGTTTCTATCATCCAGTAAAATACCACTAGTAAAAAGATGAAATATTTCAAGATAGGCTGTGCAAGTGAATAATGATCCTGACTGCCTGGACAACTTAAATAGATGACTTATGATCATGCTAGACTGAAGATTATCCACCAGACATTTTATTTCATGTCCTATTGGCGTATAGGCTGCAGAAAGTGATATGAAAATGCTTTTCCTACTTTGAACATTATGCTTCCTTTTTAAACTTTTCATACTCTTCACATTCGACTTAATTTGTGGGACTCTAAGCAGGGGGGGAAGCATGAAACATTTAAAGACACCTTTTGGATAAGTTCATTACATTTCTAAGGAAGTCCAGTTACCTTTTTGGATCAGGATAACTCCAATAATCTATTTTCTGTTCTCCTAAGAACTATGAGTTTGGAAGCAGAGTTGAAAAATAAACACTATGCTTAGCACAAAATAGCATGCCTGTAAGCCTAGCAGTGAGAAAGCTGGAAGTCAATACACCTCAAATGCTACACGCAAGAACATCTCATCTTCCACACACTACCAACATTCCAATAAACTGGCTTTTTCTTCTCTATCTCCTCCCACTGGCTAAATTTACAATTGAAAGACTGTTAAGATATTTTAGCAACAACAGTTGAAGAAAAAAGTATCATGTAAAAGGAAGTGAACAAATGACTCACCCCAACACTAAATTTCACAGTATCAAAATCCAAATGGTATACACCTAACCTTTTCTCATGTCAAAAATGGAGTTACATATTAAACTACAGATGAAATAGTAAGTGGCTTGAGAAACTGAAGCACAACTATTAATTTTGTTCAAGAATTCAATATATCTAAGCTTGGCTGTTTAGAAGAATATAAATTAAAATAGATGGTTTATATTATTAAATCACAGTTTAAAAAAACTTAACAGATTATGGAACATTTATGGTCAAACAAATAATACTTTAAAGAATGAAAAGTGATCAAAACAAAAATTATACCCTACACCATTATGTATGGGATACATTTCAAATCTGTTATGTTTTTGCCAATTTTACCTTCTACATGGAGCCCTTCTACGGTCCATGCTCATCGGCTCACCAATGGCATACACTCAAAGGATTCCTCTTTACTGGTAGTAACTATCTCAGGACCTGATTCTATGAGCTATGATTTGGTGCTTGCAGCATCTTCAGCACTGTGTGTGAAAATGAAGGCAGTATTTTTGAATATTTTTCTTTGATGTACAGATAAGCAGGACTTTTGAAAGAGGAGCAGCACATTTTAGAAACAGAATAATCAACAAAAAACCAAATAGATGCTGCTTTACTTTAAGCTAAAAAACAAACAAACAAAAAAAAAAAAAAAAACAAAACACACAAAAAAAACCCACCAACAAAAAACACAACAAAAACCAGAAACAAAAACCTGTACCAGACCATCTATAAGACATACAAACATTTTAAACTATCAAAACATACAGCAATTCAGTTAAAGTATCAAGAAACAGGATACACTGACTGCTATATAGATAAAATATTACTTGCTGTACTGTTAACATTTAATTGGTGCACATGCTTTTTCAGTTAAAACATACTAATCTCTGAAACTCCAGAATCTGTTTTCCTACCATGTCAAGTATGAATAAGCAAACTAAGTTATCTAAAAATTCCACTAACACACTATAACTGTAAGACAAGTTATCAAGTTCAGTGATAACAACAAGTCATATTCTTTATATTTAGGTCTTACGGGTTTAAGTGGGAATAGTGCCCTATTATAAAAAACATTTGTGAAGGCTGTTGACGTTTCTAACCAAAGCAATTCCTGCATATTTTAAAGGTTTTGATTCTTTAATTGCAACAATTAGCTATTTGAGGAAAAATAACAAAAAATTACTTGTTCTCATCAAGTTTAATTACTGCAATCTACTCATCCTTTCTAAAAAAAAAAAAAAAAAAAAAAAAAAGGAAAAAAAAAGAAAAAAAAAGAAAAAAAGAAAGAAGATACATATTTACCTAGAAATATAAACAGTTGTTTAAAAACTTAAAAGACTTTCCACTGAAATGGAACCATGAGTAACAATGCATTTGGGGAAGCAGCAGATTGCTTTTCAATACACAACCACAAAGATCTCACAGGGACAACATTAATGTACTGAAATATATTAATTTATATACTTCCTTAGGTTGTGCTTACCTGTTGCTTTTTTGCAGCAGAACCTAAGGTGGAAGGTCTGGGAAGGCACTGTGAAGTATAAATAATTGCACTGTTTGCAATTAATAAAGATTTTATACCTTAAATGAATCAAAATCAACAGCCTCCATTTTGTGAATGATAAAGAATCCAGTGAATTTAATTTTGCTCAGTTTAGTACATAATAAATGCACCATTCTATAAGGTTATCTACAAAATACCATGCAAAATACCTGAACTATTAAAACTTCATACCCTACACTAAAGATAGCAAATACTGTCCTAGCCTTTAAGCTACCAGAATAATTCCTAACTTTAAAAGGGATAAAAATAATTCCTTCTATTTCTACAGCACAATACATACATTGCTAATTACCTGAATAAACTACTTCAATTTTCAAGCCTTAACTTTTACTTCTCTGTGCAGCCACCCTAAAAAAATTTATTCTCAAAGCAACAATATGGTGTTCCAAAAGATAAAGCAAATAACAGTTATAGAATTATTTAAAACATACCTACATCACTACATATCTGCAAACTATCTGAAGACAAAGACAACTTCTGCCCAACAAGTGGTTCCAAAGACTTCAATGTTATGATACGCATACTTTAAAACACTGAATGATACAGCTGTCTCAGGAGTACTAATGAAAAAAACTATTACTCAGATAAACAGAAACACGATTTTCTTTAGCTATTGCTAAACGTTTCAGGAATACTTACCCACAAAGCTTATATTATGTGTATGTATATATATATATGCAAACCTATGTTTCTGAATTAAGAAGCAATTATGATTTCCTAAGATATCAGCACTGTATTCCAACATAATAGTCACACAAGTATGGCATTTTCATTATGTGGAACATTGACAAAAAGATACTGTTGCAGTTCATCAATTTGTCATTCTGATGTACTTACAGTGCAATGCTCCTTGAAGGAACAATCAAGGATGATACACAGCACAGTCCTCCTCACCCCTATAGAGCTAGTTCTATACTGGCTGGATCAAACCTGCACTTCAACAGACAATGGCAAGACAGACTGTATTGCATGTAGTCTAATATATGCAAAGAGCCAATAAATATGCAAAGAGCAAACAGGATTTCAAGAGAATCAGATTTTTAGTATGAGCATTAGAGCAATAAGAAGTTTCAAGTATATATATATAAAAAAAAAATTGATTCAAATACTTGAGTATTTACAAAAACAGAAGTTATCTGCTCTGCAGGAAGTTCTCAACCACTCCCCACCACTCAAACAAAACAGCGTTTTAAGGACAGATGCAATTTTTGTAACTACTATGCATACCACATTGACTTTTCTACACTGAATTTTGAAGTGGACTACTTTAAACTGAAGTCTTAAGCACATTACACTTCAAATAAATTTTATAAACTAGTCTGAAAAATCCATAAAATAGTTATGCAGGAACAGTTTTGAAGTATTCAATTAAGAACAAAAGTTATCTGTTATAGCAGCTGCACAGGTCTGAAACAGTGGTCATGTATAAAAGGAAATTTCACTGTTAATGCAATGGAAGTATGCCAAAAGATAACCTTCTTAAACACATGCAGTTTTAATCAAATAGAAAATTAAGGTATCAAGATTACTGGTGCTAGGCAGCAAAATACAATGAATGAAAGAGATCCTCCATCTACAACTATTCTGCAAGAGGGGAAAAACATGCTAACGACAAGTCTTTAAACTCAACAAGGTTTCATGAGGGGGGTGTGAAAAAAAAAMACTCATTTGTGTACAGGTACCTTGATTCAGCGTTGCAAATCAATCCTATAATTCTTTATATACCCACATATCCAACTTACCGACACAGGAGGTTTCATATTATTTATTGTAAAGCACAAAACAGGCATTTTAAAAGTGATAAAGTATACATTGAAAAAGTACATTTATATCACAAAGCATTGACCACATAATTGCAAATACATTTGCTGGAATGTGTACATCTACACTAATACTAAAAACAAACCATTTTTCATTTCTACACAGAAATATTACCTCCTATCAGTAGTGATAGATATTTTGTACATTTTCAAAAACACTATTTTTTTTAACCAAACAAAATTAAGATCTTCATCAAGGCGTCTGCATCCATACATTTAACAAAGGTTTTTTCCCCCACACAATGAAGCAAATACTGTATTGTCCACTTCTTATTATTGGCCCTGTGCAGAAGAGATACATAAGAGATACACAAAAAGTTAAAGAAAATCCTTTAAACCGAGCTAACTCAGGAGTGAAGCCTTTAAGAAAGAAAAATTGGTTAATGTAAATGGTGGTGGCTTCTTGCATGGTTTTCAAAACCCTGGGAGGAGAAAGTTTTTCTTTTTTTTTAAAAAAACATAATCACCAAACATATGAATAGATACAGAACTCAAGTTATCAGGTAAACAAAGTCATCTATTAATTATTCCGATAGTTATTTTGCTAGAAAAAAAGATGCATACTCCAAAGGTAACAAAGCAGGAGACATGCAAAAAAAATATCTAACACCACTGAAACAGAAGCCAGCCAAAAAACACTTAAACTTTATACCTGTGGTGCTGGAGGATGTTGTGGCATTCCCTGTGGACTTGTCTGGGCGTAATATGCTGCCTGTTGCCTGTAGTACTCAGCCCATGCTGCACTGTAATCTGGCTGACCACCTGGCGGAGCCCCAGCAGGGGCAGGAACTGCTTGACCTACAAGTAATTAAAATTATATAGCTTTGTTGCTGCAATAGAAATGAGAAAATTTCAAAATCCCTCTGCCTAACAAACGTCACCTAGCTTCTTGCAATATTCCTCCAAGGCTTTTAAATAATCTTGTGGCTGCTTTTTTTACCTAACCACTCATCCTATTATTTTAATGTAATGATTCCCATGTAAAGCAAAATTGAGGAACCGTAAGAACAGTTTTTTCCACCTCTTGAATCACGTTCCAGAGCAAAAGTGTTTAAAGCCTGCTGACCTAAACTGACCTGAACAACCAGTAGCATTTAAATTAAAATACAGGTCAACAGGCGAGATTACTTTTTGTAATCCACCTAGACTGACTTTATCTTATTGTACAGGCTGCATTAACTCACCAGATGCCAATTCATTCACTCCCTCAATTTTGGCCTCCTTAATGCAACTGCTAGGTTACTGCAGATTACATTTTTCAAGAGCAGCATTAATTTTTGTAAACATTTACTCCACCACAGAATATAGTCCTGAAACTTCTCCTTCTAACCTTTGCTTAAGTTCCGATCCTCTAGAAATAACGTCGTGTACACACATACGTGTACATACACACACACACTCTCCCAGACTTACAGCTGAGAGCTACTGGTCCTTGCAACAAAATCAACTTGCAGCTTAAGAACTCTATAAAGGCAATAGACTAATACACAAGGACTCTTTAGTGTATCAAAAAAGAAAATTACAGCCAACTTTTTAGGACCTCAGTCATGCTGTTCTTCCAAGGAAGGTTTATCACAGACATCTTTACTTCCTTTTTCCCTTCTCTTACTTCAGAAACACCAAACACACTCCACTTCTTACCACTATCTTCTTCACAATTTTTTATCTGAAAGGTGCTTTTGCAGTTACCAGTGCAGAATGTACCTGACTATAAGCAGAACAACACTCTCTATCCTCTATCCAATCATCTGTCCTCACACTTGCATGCATCCAAGACAGAAGGGTTTTATATGGAGTGCTTCTTTTTATGTTTATTGAACTTCCAAAACAGAACAACTATTACTACTGTGATAYGACATTTTTGTGATCGACATTCTTAAAGGGTTATTTTTTCAAATCAAAGTTTTCAAAGTTTCACAGTCAGAATTAGGATACTACTGAAAAACCACCACCTCCCCAAGTTTTTTCTAGGATACTAGGAAAACAAACCCCAAAACAAAACACATCCAATCACACTACATCAAATAAATCAGAGCAAAACACAAGCCTGCACCCTGTACAATTCCACGTGCACCTAATCTTCTGTTCTGCTATCAAGAAAAAGGGGCAGCTTCCACACAACGAGGGTTGAAATTTTTCAATCCTACCTGAAATCACCTCACCTTTTATTCGGATACGAGACCACTGAGCAACCTTCTGGGGAACATGAGTATCAAAGATTCTAATGAACTGTTTTCTAGGGTATCAGATAGAAGGTTGGTTTTGTTTGTTTGTTTTTTAAATACTTTTTACACAGAAAATTCACGCGAAGAATACTAGCTATCCACACTCTTACATATATGTGTATTCTCCCAATCCTCTCAAAAACATTACGTGTGAGCAGAGAATCTGAACATTTGGCAAAGCACTATCCTGAACGTCTTCAAAATACAATCTTCCATTTTCCAACCCTCTATACAACTTACATAGTTTTTCCACTTACACTGTAGATATATTAAAAAAAACTCTCCATCGCTTTTTGGGTTATACAGTAAAGCAATTGTTTTCCTAGAAAAACTTACTTAAATTTCTTCAAATCTTAAGAGCTGAAATCACATTTTACAATTTATACTTATAATTTACCACAACTTACAATTTACACTTCTGATCAATTATTTTAACCAAAATGATCTTTAATATGGTTACAAATTATCCCAGGATACACTTTCCGCAAGTTCACTATTAATTTATGAGATAATCATTCTACTTACAAATTATTTAGCTATGTCATAGCCGTCAGCACAGCTGAATGTCAAAGCTAAGGCATTTGTTGTACATTATGACCCAAGAATCTTCTGACATTCAGCCAGCTATCCCAAGGCAGTGTTGAAATTCAAATAATAAATCAAATATAGGAAGTTTAACATCTACTCAAAGATGTCAAACTGGACTTCTGTCCTGAAATGGGTTAGTAAAAATTCGAAGTGTTTTAGCTGCATCATTCTCCTACTAAGTACTGCAAGTAATTCTGAACCTACACATGGAGTTAAGCAGTTTAGTCAAAACTTCCTTTCAGTGTACAGAACTGCACTGAAACAGTACATGCTCATTAATATCCAGATTCAACTGGAACACTAACAAACAACATTGATAAACTACATACAAAGGAAATACAAGAAACACAGAATACCTCCCCCATTAAGGAAGGCTAAGAAAGGAAATGCTGGATGATTCTACAGTTCTTCCACTACTCAAAACATCAAGCGTGATTCTAGTAAGAAAAAACTGTTTGTCGTCCTCTTTCCCACTACAATGCTGAGGAATCATTAAAGAACAGTTCCACTATTTTATTATGGAATCCCGTAACTATAAATCAAGCTCACAATATCCTAGACTGACTTTAAATGATAAATTTACAAACTCCTATGGTGACATATAGATCATTTACTAAAATATGACTTCATGTTTAGAGGGAACTGTTATCCTTGGGAGATTTTTAAGGCCCAGTTACACAAATCTTTATTTCAGCTCTTGTAGGGAAAAATAAAAATACTATGTCTCCAATTCAAGATAAAAGCATCTACATGTCTTCAAAAGCTAAATTACCGTCTTGTTACCTGGTAATACTCAAGGGAAATTTAAAACAAATTTTCTAAATTTATGAAGTAGGGTACCAAGCAAATATTGTCTGGGTCACCTACAAGATCCTTGTACAGTAAGTTACCGGTGTGCATGAGTAATTTTACTAGCTTTTCAGTCTTATTTTTAATTGTATTTGCTACTCAAAGCAATAGTACCTGACCAAAACAAGAGTCTGAAAAAGGAGATGGACTTCGCCACTGTATTTGTGAGTTGGAAAACAGGTTATTTTCAAGTCACTGTTCTATACACTTGAAAAAAAATAGGAAAGTGTTCTCTGTGATTAGCTGAGTCATACTGCACCAGTAGGAAGCCACTTTGGAAAACAGTATTATGGTTTTGATGGGAATATTCAGAAGTTTTCAGATCACCCATACTTAAAGTATGAGAAAATCCAAAGCACCAATTGCAGTATAACATCCAACTTGTTCAGCTCAGTACTGTCACCCCCATAAGCTTGCCACATGGATTATCAAAGTAGTTTTCTTCAGCAGCAAAAATAAAACTGCTTGGGCTCAGCAAGTCCCAAGTTTCAGTTCAGTTCTCCAAAACAGCTGTTCGTGTAATTATCTGTGCTGTGAAAATCTGAAAGAAGAGTCGAAGAGTGAGTGACTTGGAATTCCTACCTTCCCCCTTTTGCACAAGTTAATGGGGACAGAATCATTACGGTACTGTAGGAAGCACAAACAGTAGTAGCTGTATTTGAGAGCCCGGAGACCACACAAACCTGCTGATGGACAGCCTTCCTGTTCGTCAGATATCTACTACTGCTTAACATTGTTAAGGAAGTGGGGAAAAACACCTCCACTTAGCACTAAATCAACTCTAGGTGAATTCTTTGCCCTTCAACCTCACTTGGTTAGTTCTTCCTCTTTTCTAAGTGGATCTTAAGAGAAATGATATCTTCCATATCAAGATTTTCAACATGCTGAAGAAGCAAAAAGTTCTCGTGATTTACACAGTCAAGTTATACAGGTCCAGACATCAAGAGTTCTCCTTCAGGCAAAGAACTCAATTTGAACTAGAAAAAGCAATGAAGATCAGAATTGCCCTTCTGTTTTTCCTCTTATTTGATTGTTGTCTTGGGATTTTTAAATTTTGCATTTTAAGAGCAATTCTTTACATCTCCCAATGTCCATCTTCTTTGGGTTCATACTCCTCTTTGGACTTGCTCCCAGAAACTCTATCCCAACACCTTATAACTAGCTATTATTTAATTAGAACAAATGCAAGACTAGCGCAACCCAAACTTTGCTTTCCAGAGATAGCAATTTACAAAGATGGCAGAGCCCCTGCCAACAAATTACATTATTCTTAAAAAGGCAGTGAAAAAAACCCACAACTTTGCATTGAAGAACGTGAGCTGAACTAACAGAGGCAGTAAACTGAAAAAAAAAGTAGTTAAATGAAACAGGAAGAGGAGAAATGGAAAGGCCCATCACATCTTAAAAATCATGTGTTTGGGAGTTCTGTTGCAATTTTCTTAGTCTGATACACAATTCTTGAAATAAATCATCATTATATATTTTCTGTTTCATTTCATCACTTATGCCGCCAAAATAAAGAAGAATAAAGGTATTTATATCTTGGCAAATATTTTGAGATCAACCTGGTAGAAGGCTGGTAAGAGGAATTAAACATGCTATTAATCTTAACTCCAAATGCTTTTTAATATTCCATGAGAAAACAGGGTGCAGTTGGAAGAGGGCAAAGAACACCAAACCCTCCCACCCAAACAAACAAACAAAAAAATCTCAATTAGATGCTGCTGTATGTCTGGTCAAACAGAGATACCAGGGAAAGCACTGGCATTCATAAGCCCACTAGTCCTCAACACACAAATCTACATCAACTACAATATCCATGGGAAGACACTGTGGACAAAACACTGACCTGCAAGACATTGCCATGATTTAAAAGATAACAGCACCTTCTGCCAATGCATCAAGACCACATATTCCTTCCTTATTCAGTAAATGATGAAATCATCAACTTAACAAGCAAATACATTTCAGTTTTGTAAGTCAGCTCAAGCAAAATATTTTGAAAAAGCTAGCAACAACATATAACCTGCAGTTTGAACACAGCTCTTAAGTGCTGCAAAGCAAACACTATTTAAAAAAGGCCATGATATAAATGAAA
This sequence comes from Phoebastria nigripes, assembly GCA_035582835.1. NCBI lineage: Eukaryota > Metazoa > Chordata > Aves > Procellariiformes > Diomedeidae > Phoebastria > Phoebastria nigripes. The sequence continues at coordinate 655,865 of JAYKAV010002031.1, read as the reverse complement.
GCTAGTTATGATGCTTTAATAACCTGGAACACAGAAAGCAAGTTACAAGAAAAAAAAAAAACCCATACATCTGTAATCTTAAGAGCATTAGGAAACAACTACCAAACAAGACAAACAGCAGCTTCATAAAGTAGATCGCAGTTGAACTCCAAAACTTATGAAATATACTTTAAAAATATACTCAAAAATACTCAGATTGAAGTATTTAAATTATGTTGTTTCCCAATGATCAAATATAGACATCTCATTAGATATAAAGTATTTTTGCAAAGCTGATTACTAGCATGAGTACAAGTAAATGCCTTAAACACAACACAAATTTTTAAGTCTGTTTTTCTGCAGGGTTCAGGGCCTATAGCAGTATATAGTTCAGAAGACACATGGATTGTGCGTTTTTGTGGGGGGTTTTTTTGTTTGTTTGGTTGGTTTTGTTTTGTTTTTTGTGGTGGTTTTTTTTTTTTTTTGGGTAAAAAACCCTATCTCATCAAACAAGATACTCAAGTCTCCTAAAACATTCTACTATGCAACGACAGAAAAAACCATGCACACATACCCATTTTTTTGTAGTACTCCTCCCAGGCCTTGGTATAGTCAACCTGCCCTGCTGGTGCTGGATTTGGCTGATCTCCTGAATTACATTAAAAATAGTCAAAATAAAACTACTGGGTTTTGTTTCATACATAGAACAATTCACAAATAACCAGCTGAATTTTTCAGTAACAATCCCAAATAACATCACTCAAATCTGACACTATAAACCTATGTGGTACAAGGTACTACAAATCTAAACAATTAGTAAAAGACACCACAAAGAAACAAAGAATTGTTTAAAGTGTTCAGCATGTTTTCAAGATTCAGGAAATGCACACCACTCACAATATAAAATACTATCTAAAATTTAAGTGGTAAACCTCATCCAGGCACAACAATTATACTAATACAACTAAATACTACAATTGTAATTGTCGTAAAACCACTGGAAGTGATGCAACTATTTAAGCAAATGACAATCAACAGTTTGGCTCATTCCATTTTTACTTATGACTGACTGCACTATGCAGACATAATTAAGTCAGCCCAAGTTGCAGCAAAATTCTCTTTGGAGTATATTACATGATAAATACATTACCCTTATTACTGCTGAAATTAAGAAAAGCAATGTTGAAGGCTGTAAGCATGAGTTTTCCAAGAAAACCAGCTACCTTACAATACATTTACCCAATATATGAAGACAACAAAAATAAATAATGGGGCATCCACATGCCCAGCAATGAGAAATTTATCCATTTTACTAAACAGCTACCTTGTCCATTAGTTTGGGTTGTAGCTGGTCCACCAGGAGGGGCTGCAGGTGGTGGCTGTGCTTGCTGCTGATAGTAGTGAGCATAATAAGCTGCCCATGCTGCTGAATTGGGGTCTGTTCCTGGCTTACCTATGAAAACAAAACATAAGCATTTATAAAAATAGTATGAACAGAATGCTGTACTCAATTAATCCTGTCCTAAGCACTCATATTTTCCTCCTAAGAAAAATCCATCTAAACCAAATGACCACGTACATCCTGTAATTAACTTTTCTTTCTAGCACAAACTTTCAATCAGGTTTCAGACAACTGTATTRTACAAAGTACACTTTCATAGGACTGATGAGATAAAATCATTCTAGAACCCTTACTACTACAATGCCATGTATTAATTTTTAAGTGTGATAAACAGGAACAGATTTTCAAGTTTATTTAAACAGTCATGTTACTAAATGGTAGAAACAATGAATCATTCTAGCACCAAATAATTTCAGTGGTTTTACTTTTGTTATAACCTCACACTAATGACACTGTCAGAGGCAGCATGCCAAATACGTATTTCTGAAACAGAAGAATACAAATCTTACTAGCTATTTGCAATGCTTGTCAGTTAAACTTTAAGGTAACAGTAAAATACAGAAACACATATATTTTAAAGAACCTGAATCCCCATACTGGCTATAAAGCATCACTGTTTACTTACAGCTTTTTAGTATAACAAATAATAGCAACACTTGCATCTTCTGCAGCTATCTCCATGCTTCCCTTATTTTTAACTACATCTAGGTAGGCCAACGATGCTGCTTCCTAGAGCCTTATTTCTCCGTTTTTCACATATAGCCTTTAGGAATGGCTTATTCTTGCTGAATCACAGAGATTGATCACATTACCAGATTGGCAATCCACAAAAACTGCAAATCTACTATTAGAGAACATAATGTTCTGTAACACAACCAGCATCCTTTAACATTATTTGCATCCTTAAAGAATAAAAATATCTGCAAATAAATGCGGCCAACTGAGGAAACAGCTTCACATCAAGACATTGACACAACTGATACTTTATAATAACTATACAATGAATGGAAGTATATTTCCCCCCAAAACACAAAATAGGTAAGGCAGTGACTAATGGAAGAGAAAGTAAGAAATCCCCTGAAAAAGGCATTCAGGGAGAAGAAATCCACAACACAACAAACTTCTTGCAGTATTTCGTTTAGCATTAAAGTCAGCTGTAACCACTGAAGATGCACACAGTACTATCAGCATACAGAAAACAATGTTAACACAGTTTCCTTTTTAAATTAGACTGATTCCATCAACAATATGTACTGTATTCTAAGGTTACCTGCAAATATCAAATAAGCCATTGCTTGGATCCCCCCCCTCCTTCCCCTTAGTAGCTACTTCTCTAGAATAGAAGAACACAGGGCGGGATTCATTAAATTTCCAAAGAAATCTGACTGTAGTAACTAGCTCCACTTTCACATGACAAGAGGCAAGCATGGTTCTGGAGAAAGCACCTCTGAAAAAAATACTAAAATAACCCATTTGTTACACCGAAATGAGCAACCAAATGGACAACTGTACAAAACTCATCCAAATAAATGCTAGTCGAAAGAAACACCAACTTCAACTGTACATAGGAAAACTTCATTAGATTTTTAAGAGGAGTATTTATCCAAAAAAAGGTTATAAAATCATCATCAAGATGACATCAAGGTGAGTATTTGCCATTTTTCTTACAGATCTTTATGTAGATAAATTACTTTATAAAAAATGAAAGGTGATATGAAAAAGGCTGTAACACTTTGGCAGTGATTTTGGATTAAGTGACACTTTTGGTATGCTGAGACTTCAAGTCAAGTAACTGTGAATCATTCTACTTTTAAATAATGACAATAGGCATTTTTAAATACTAAACTGAATGCATGCAGAGCTACCTTTTGTAAAAGTTAGGGAAATGAAACCAGGGATGGTTCTTTGCAAAGAAAGGATACATAAAAGACTTGAACATGAATAGAACTCTCTGTAGATTGTAACATCCTCCAAAGCCCTCCCCTTTTTCACTAATGGAACTTGTGTCAGGACCAGTGGCTGTCAGAAAATACTTATCCCATTTATAACAAAAATAAAATTGAGATCTTTTGGCTGAAGTTCTGAAGAAGCTCTACCTCAAACAAATGAGGTACAAATGACTCAAGCATCTAGCCTTACCATGCCTTCTGTGACTGCAGTTCCGTTTCCCCATATGCTCTAGTCCAACCAAAGGATGTAACTTAGAGAAAAGCAGGATACTAAAACTTTGGGAAGTTGTAATTAAGTAAAAACTCCCGGTCTTGACAAAGATAAACAGAAATAGAAGAAACAGATTCTACAAAGATGGGTTTCAGAAGAGAATACAAAACTATTATATGCAAAAGCTCAAAATACACAATCCTAACTAGTTTTACTGTATTAACAGCAGTTCAACAGAAGTTTTATCCCTCAAAAAGGACTGAACAAAAATACACTTGTATCAGACTCTGAGAAGCAATCCTCATATAGGTCAACAAAAGCTAGAAATATGTAATATAGCATAAACTGTGCGAAGTCAGGATTAGTGAGATTTTAAGGGGCACTGTTTAAAATAAAATACAAAGTCATTGACTATTAGGGAAAGAAAACACATCCCCATGAAAGAACTTTATGTAAAAACATCCATTGTAAGAAAAATGAACTGATATGCACAACATCAGTTAACCAAGAGTCTCGCAGAAAGTATCATAAATTGGGATGCAATATCAATAACGTTTAGTAAAGAAGCATATTCCAACTATAACAACTGAATTTCAACATCTCACAAGCAACATGTGGGMAGTGTAAAAYATATRTAAACTGACAATCAGTAAAGAAAAGCCTGAAGAATAGGAGCTTTTTCAGATTTACCAGCGTAACACAAATTGGGATGCAGTATCAATAATGTTTAGTAAAGAAGCGTATTCCAACTGTAAACAACTGAATTTCAACATCTCACAAGCAACATGTGGGAAGTGTAAAATATACATAAACTGACAATCAGTAAAGAAAAGCCTGAAGAATAGGAGCTTTTTCAGATTTACCAGTGTAACACAAATGAACTGTGAAACATGTATACTTGTAAGGACAAAATGGATGTACTCAAAGTATATCCACACTACAGTACAACTGTGACATTTCTTACCCGGATCTGGTGGATTTGGTGGCTGCCAGTGTGGATAAGCATTTCCCCATCCTTGTGGAGCATACGGAGCTGGAGGACCACTATAAAAGATCAAGTCAAACATATACAGTGAAAGCCAGTCCCAGGATCACCCTACAAAAAAGGAAGCTAGCTGAAGCAGTACTTACTGAGGTGCAGGGCCAGGAGGCCCTGGATTATAAGGAGCTGGGTTATATGGTCCCATGGGAGCACCAGGACCTGGTGGCCCAGGAGGTCCATGTGGGCCAGGAACAACACCATGGGGTCCATGGGGAACAGGTGGACCCAATGGATTTACTGGACCCTGTAACAAGAGTAGCACACAGATGAAAATAAACCTCGAAGTTCTCCATTTTTCAGCAGTTTAGAAGCATAAATCTGAACACTTTAAGAATATAATCTAAAAGGTTGGATTGTTTTTAAATAAAGACATTTCCCTGGAGAAAACAGTCTTTTTGAAGATTAATTAGGCTTATGGCTAGTTAAAGAAGAGAGCTAAAAGCAGCCGTGGCAGTAATAGCAACTAAAAAGCTGCCTTTATTTCAGCTCTTTCTTGAGGAAATAAAAGAATTTTACAAATAAACATGGATTTTTTCACAAGTTGCATTAAAAACCCCACAAACTAAAACAAGATTATCAGTGTTTTAAAATAAACTGATACATCTAAATCTGGCTAATCTTACTAACTAAATCTGTTTGTAAGATCAGGTACAAAAACCAAGTAGTAAATTTGATCACATGCATACACATGCAAACAAAAGTACAGTGAATTTCAAGAGAGTAAACTTGGATTAAAATTCTACCTAAACATACTGAGACTGAAAAACTAAACACACAGTTTAGTAGCTTTAACAATGTCAAGGATATCTTTGAAGTCGTCAAATTTTTCATTATGCACAAAGTGGGTATTTTCAAGAACACATTAAAAAATACACTGTATTACATTGAAGAAAGCAACTTCTTCTTTCCATTTCAAGTTTTTGCTTCTTTTGGTGCATCAAGTTATGTTTATATTACTTTAAACCCAGATTACCATTTATTGTTATCAATTTATTATCCAATTAAGTAATTTGGAAGCGAAATGGAAGAAAAGTCTCCACAAAGGAGACTCACTTCCTATTCTGTTTATTTATAATATTAAACCAAAATATAGTTATACACTCACTCCAATCTTTTCTTCTATAAGTTGTCGTGCATAATCTATTTGCTGGGGTGTTCCGCGGATAGTAAACATCTTCATGTTTGGATCCGCATTAGGTGGAGGATTTCTTTGAAGTTCTATTCTAGCACCAGACTGCTGGCTTATGCTTTTAATAGTTTCACCACCTACAATGCAACATACAGCTTTTATGACATGCGTTAAAGCGAAAATACTAAGATTCAAATCAGAGAAAGTAAACTGCATGGAAGCTGAAGATAGAGAAGTGAAAAGACACCTATTCTTATGAGTCATACAAGAACATTCTAACAACAATTAAAAAAAGCCTCTTCAGCGTACTATAAAACTTTGATTGCAATGAACTAGTAAAAATAAATTATTTTTTAAATTAAAGACCACAATATTGTTACTCAGAAAGAACAGCAAAGAATTCCTACAATGTCTGTTTTTTTCCATTCACATAAAGATGTAAGATTAGACATGAATAACAACCGACACCCACAGTTATCAGTAAATACAACCTTAAAGCCTAACCTCCCTATAAAGCAGTAGGCAAGCACAGATGACAAAAAAACCCCACAAGCTGACCAGATAGTAAAGTCCACATTTTTTGCAGTGCACTAAAACCAGAAAGTTAAATTCCCTAAACTAGTTCCTCCTCTCATAGGATCCTGAGAAGTTACTTGTATCACTAGTAGGCACAAAGTTTTCAAAACAGGGGTCACTCGACATTTAAAAAAAAAAAAAAAAAAAAAAAAAAATCAACCTTCCAGGTCAAGAACTGAACTATGTCGGCCTATTTGTTGTGTCTGGAAAACACATTACAAGCAAAAGATTAAGAAAACTCAAGCGTTTCATTTAGAAATATACATTATTTTTAAAACAAAATTATTTGAGAAGTAATTATTTTAATAAACACATACATAAGAAATTGTTACAGGATTCCACTGTAAAAGATCTTCACTGGAATATGTGAAAATTAGTTTTAAGAATGAGTTACAGACAGAATAACACTAGGCTAATCAAGCAGTATCAAATGCAAGTTAATTATAAGATACATCATCTAAGAATCTACCAAACACTACCAATGTAACTCAGTACTTATTACTTTAAACAAACAATGCGTTAGATAAATTGATTGGTTCTTGACTTTTAACTACTGGGGTATGCGTTTTGGTGAGGAAAATCTGAAAAAAGTATTAGGAGTGTTATGACTTAGCAGTATTATGTTGCTCTACTGTACATGAAACTATTTGCAAAGGCTTCTCTTGAAACATCTCTCTAGTATGGCTACTTGTACAAATAGAAAAGCTGAGAGGTTTTTTAACTACATATAGATACACATATATATAAGATATATTGCCTTTGCCAATGATTAATCCAGTTTTGCCAGTGGGAACAATAAAATTGAATTCCTGTAATCCACCAGGAGGCCCCATGTTCCAGTTGCCTTGGCCTCTGCCCCTTCCTCGACCACCAGGTCCTGGTCCACCAGGATTACCAGCCTAAGAAGAAAAAGCAATGAATTAGCATGATCTATAAAAATCACTGCAAACAAATTATTAATGCCAACCGGTTACATCACATCATTTGTTAAGAAAAAACTGATTTACTACTCAGATAGTTTCGATAGCTAAAGTAGTATCTTTTCCAGAAGACCTAAATTACATTTTAAAAGATGTTCTGTACAACACCGCATATGGAAGATGAAGAACGAAAGGATATAGAAGAAAGCAGGAGGTTTCACATGTACAAAGATATAATTTCTGTCTGCCTTCTGTAAATGCAGCTGTGGGGCTCATCTCAAAACAAGCATTTAAACCATCTTTTAAACACCAATTACAACAAAAAGTAACAGCATATTGGCTATTAGTACAAGACAACAGAAGACAACAGAACAAGCAGCTCTAAAACCAGCCAGATCAAGAACTGCCATGACTTTGAACCAGTATTATCATTGTCATCCTGACACTTGCAAAACTGTAACTGTAAAAGCAAACATTAATATTGCAGACTGAACTTTGAAGGAGATTCAAATGACACCATTACATTATTTTCTTTAGTTACACACTCATTTTTAAGATTTTAAGTCTTTCCAAAAGTCTGGCAGGAGATTTTAAATGGTAAACAACATATTACCCAACCTGAACACTTCGAAGGAGATCTGTAATAATTTCTGCAGCATGCTGACATCTGTCAGGAGGCCCTGTGATTTGGGCTATTCTATCTGGAGTTGTTCCATCATCTGGAATAAAAATGAACTATTCCAGTATATGTAATCCAGTAAATTTACTCTCAATTCACAGAAACTTACGGACATATTACCAACCTGGTTTAAATTGGATCCTAACACCAGCATCATTCTGTATCTTTTTTATCATTTCTCCATTTCTTCCAATTACAATACCTACAGCAAATCGTGGTATTGGAACCTTAAAGAGGAAAAAAAAAGTCAAGATGTCGATGATGCAAATATTCCTACAAAATTCACACAATTAAAGGGTCACATATTAGAATGGTAAACTAGGGCCAGCCCTACGCCACTTAAGGCTTTCTGAAGTGTGAATTTTTTAATATCAAGTCACGAGCCTAGCAAATACTGGACGAAAGCATCAAAGAGAGATCCTATGCACTATAAGTTCTCATAGTGGCAGCAATTCCAGTGGATATTATGTTTCTCACAATCAAAGAACAAAAGTTCTCACGGGCCTAAAATGCAGATTCTAGCAGATGAAACTTTCAGCCTCACCTCTGATGAACCATTATAAGCTCACGACTTGCATAATAGGTGGACTTAAACGTTCTTCTGTAAAGGCCAAACTCCAATTTCTATAATGACATTATATACTTAGTCATAAAACTTATTTGCTTATTTGATAAAAAACTCCAGCTAGCTGAAACTGTTCAGAACTGCCAATAATGTATGTAAAGTGAACGCTGCACACCATTTAAAGTGATAATTTCAGCAATGATCAAGTAATACTTACATGCCACAACCACGTTTGGGATCTCTTTAAGATTTTTCAGTGGGATTACCCAGCTTAACATTTTAATGTTAACATCTCAAAATACAGTGAACAAGTTTTTCAACCATGCTTACGTCTATCCCTTCATTTCCTCCTATTCTTGACCCATATTCGTTGCGCACCTCTCTAAAGCCACCTTGATCACGAATTAACTCCAGCACCATTTCCTTGGCTTGCTAAAAGAAGAATGAAAGTTCATTTAGGTACTGCAACATCAGAATGGATCTTAAAATGCTCTGAATTCTGAAGGACTCCTTACCTGAACTTTATAAGGGTCTCCAGTTATCCTAAGGGGCTTGTCTGCACCAGTGTTCTGCGGACCATCTTGAATCATGACCATTTTGACACCTGCCCGCTCCTATTGACAAAAGGGAGGTCAATACCCACTCAAATCCAGATTCGATATTACCACATGTTTAAAAGAAGATACATATATACCTGCAATTGTTTAATTGTCTCTCCACCTTTTCCTATAACTAATCCTGCTTTACTTGCTGGAATCATGATTTCTTGGACTGCATTTCCAGGTCCATCACCATGATGAAAGCCAGGTGCAGGTCTTCCCTTTTCAACTATCTGATCAAGTAATCTTTTTGCTGATCTGTGAAGGAATATATACACTTATAAATAGACTTATTCCTACAAGTATCACTTGCCCACACCTATTCTGCTTGGAAATTTTTAGTTTTTTAATTTGAAAAGTTTTTGCAGAAGAAATATAATTACTATCACTAAGAAATATGAGGCAAACTCAGTAAATCTGTAACAGTAACTTAAGAAACTAATTGCAAGATAATGTGGTAGACCTAAAACCACCCCAATGTCAGAATACAAAACGTTGTTCTTTACCAAACACACATAAGTAAAAGTTACCTCCTCAAACACGACTATCATCCCTGAATATAGTTATATTGATCAAACCTTAATTCAGAACAAAAAATGGAAAACCTTGTCCTTTAAAATAAAAAAAAAAAAAAAATCTGTGTTAATTAGAAGATTTAAAATTGTTACAATTTACCTTTTTTAGTGCATTGAAAAAAATCACCAAACTTTTCTTAATTTCAGTAGTAATTCAGGTAACCTCATTTGACAGTAGTTTTTCTTCAATCTACTAACAGCCAATCTTAAGGCAGATCTATTTTATGTTAAGTTTTATAAAAAGGCAAAAAAACCCAGTCTGTAAAATAAACCTAGCTTTACCACCAAGTACCGTGATAGCTGCTGCTTGATTCAGCATGCAAAGTAAGGACATTTGTACTTGTAACCACTACCAGAATAGTGGACAAAAGCAAGTCAGTTGCCAGAGTAAAATCATGATTACGGTACTAACATTAGTTAAAAACTCTTCCCTCTAATATGTGAGCAGAATAAACTATAATTAGAAAGAAAATTCCCATAAAGGAATGACTTCATTAACAGCAGCCTGCTTGGCTGCAACATAAGAGGAGAATGCCATGCTACTTTCCCAAAGGAAAACATGTAGCTGCAGGCCTTACCTGCAAACATGAAGTGGGAGCAGCTAACACAAATGAGGTAATACCAAATACACTACTACACTTAAGATCTTTCCTAGCAAAGCCAGGATAAGTCAGTCTTCAAGTGGTTATATAACCTCTGTGCCAGTAAAAAAAACCCAAAACATTTTCATTGCTATCATCCTCTTCCCTCAACACAGGAAGCTGACTTTGCTGATAGATATTACATAAACATCACTTTCATAACTTTTGGTATACATGAATTTATACCAAAGACAGTTAAAAACTCTGATGGGCTGGGCTTTGAGTAACTCCTACTCTTACACATTACTGATTTTCCACATTTTCCCTGTGATCTTCCAATTTATGGTTAATAAAGAGTTTCTTTTTAGCACACATTTCTTTTTAGTATACATTCACACATTTCATTCTCAAGCTGAAATCAGTGCACGGTTAGGTAAGTATTATCTACAAGATTTGGACTTGAAAAAGTTGAAGTTCCATATTTTTGTCTTAAAATTCCAAGTATGTTGAGGGATCTGACTGCAGGTTCACGGCCTTTTTGTCTTATTTACATTTAATTGTCACCAGACTGCCTCTTCAATAAAGGAAAACCATAATATTATAAATATACTATCTAGTATTATATTTAGATCTAAAAAATGAAGTGTATTGCATGGTTAAATATGAACACATGGAATTTGTTTTACTTACTGAACAGACTCTGGTGTTCCAGTTAGCATACATGATCTTTCAGGCAGGCCTCCACTATCTACGGTCGTAAAATAAAACCAATTTAGCAGTAGTGTTAAGTCAGAAAGAAATTATGAAATTAAACATAATATACAAACTACTAGAACTTCTCTGAAGTAGAATAATCAGCGTATCACAACATTTTGCATTTCTTTAGACCGTGATAATAGTGATTAGCACAAAACATTAAAATATACCTTAAATGAAGGTTCAGGCAATTAGAAGCAATGATCAGCCTTCTGAACTTTCTACCAAAAAACCCCACCAAAACAAACGAAGAAAAAAACCCCACAAATAGTTACCAGGTGCAATCTGTATTTTACAGCCAGACTCTTGCTGTATACGTGAGATCTGCTCTCCACCTCTGCCAATTACTTGGAGAAAGAAAAATATAGAAAGATTATTTGTATTAACAGCATCTGCTAACATCCCTCACTATACTACACCACCACATCCATGCTACTTACTGAATCCAACCATCCCATCTGGAACTTTGTACTCCTCTGTCATCACAGACCTACAGAGAATGTTAAATCAAACAAAAGACAACGACCATTCAGAGACCAAACTGGCATTAAATTTATATATATCCTCCCATTAAACTAAAGAAAGCTAGTGCCCCCACTATCGCCCTAGCTTACTTGCCTCCTGTTAACTTTAAAAGTCATTATGCAAGCACGGGACTAAGTAAACTAACAACATACAAAAGTGACCACAAAAAGTTCAAGTATACTATAAATTGATCTAAGTTTTCCTTCATCTTCATTATTATTAACAGATGTGTGGTACAGAAAAGGCCAGTGTAGCATTCATCTGTATATCCATCAAAGTATGCTGAAAATACACAAAATTTCAGCATCTCATCTACCAAAACCGGCCAAAGCATAATAGTTGTAGGTGGTTGTTTAGGGAAGAAATGAGTGGAGAAAACAGTTACTAAGTTGTAGCAAATGTAGCTGACTTAGCAATACGCTGTGTTAAATCTGTTGTGGTTTTTTTTCTTTTTTTTTTTTAAAATCCATTAGCTTTCCTTTTTGTTTACAAGATAGCGTCAACCCTTTCCCCTTCAGATCTGCTTCCAACTTCTGTTTATGCTACCTATGCTCAAGTAGTAAAAACCAGCAACGCATTTTCCTTTTACTAAGCTTGATGCACAGCCTAGGCTGCAAAGAGAAAGAAAGAGACAGCAATGTACATGCATTTTAAGTGTTTGGCTTGGGACTTGCTGAAGCTAGATTTCAACAGATCACACATACAGAGTAATTGCTTTATGCATTGATACCACTTTTTTAGAAAAATTTCTTGAAACTGCTTTCTTTCAGTAAAAAGGAAAGCTCTACATAAGACGTAGTGTAACTCTTACCTTTGTTGTTGATGCATTGGTGGTAGCTGATTTCCAAAAGCTATAAACAAATATTGTTAAAATTAAATTCAAACAAGTAGTATAATTTACAACTAAGCTTCTCCTTTTATAATAAAACTTAATTGTATCAACTTTTGTCCAAGCTGACTTTTTTAAAGTGTTATCAAGAGGTTTAAAAACAGCTAAAAACATTCTCAGCTGTTGCTAACAACATTGTCAGTTTTACAAAGCAGACTCCACTGCTTCAAGAAAATAAGACATAAACCTCCAGTCATTCCTTTGATCTTACTGATTCAAGTATCACCTACCAGAACACTGTTTCAAATTCTTGTTCTGACAATGTTACACTTGTTTAGGTTTTTTTGGCAACAAAATAAAAGTTACTTACAGTCATTCTGAGGAGCAACTTTCTTAGCATCTGGTTGATCTGCAAAATTAAGATTTTTTTAATTTTTTTTGCCAAGAAATTAATGAAGTGTTTACACCTTTTAGTGTGAATTGTAACTTTCCAGTGTATTTTAGTCCCCCTTTCCTTTTTTTTTCTTTTCTTTCTTTTTTTTCCTCCAATTTCAGGGAGTTGATCATCTGAATAAAAGAAAGAATCTCACGAACGCTCAGCACTTGGTTAGTATAGCTGAAAAGATGTTAGGTTTTTCCATATTATCTATTCAGTAGTTTAACAAAAGGCAGTTTTCAGAACACACTGTAGATTGCTCATAGATACCAGTCACTGAAACTGAACTAAGACAAGGAACAAAGTTTAGCTCTGTTGGTTGCTCAAGCTATCGTATGCCGTATAGTTTAAAAAAAAAAAAAAAAAAAATCAAATCCATACAAAAATCAACAATGATTTAAAGAAAAAAAATTTCTGATAATGACCACAAATCTAGATCAAACATCTGAAAATACAACAGTATCACATGGCAATGCAATCTCAATCTGAATGTCGATATGAAATTTCTATCCAAATATCAAGCATTTCATAGCATAAAACTTCAAAAAAAAGCAGATTCAAAGCAACTACATCACTACCATCCAAATCCTTTCTGTACAGTAAAGGAATAAAAGGCATAATTAACCTATATCTGAAAAGATAGACTTCAGATGCTTCCTTCCCACCCCAAAATAAAGGTTATATGAACCACCATAATTTATGTGCAGCAAAAACTCAGACACATATTCCAAGAAATATTTGTGTCAATCCAGAAAGATCCACTAGTTTATGTCATGTTTACATACTAAACACAGGTAATAAATAAAAATTCCTGCCTTTAAAAGGAGAGGGCATTCCCTCCCAGTGTGTTGTACTGCTCGGACTTGTCCAAGAGCCATCTACACATAAAATAAAAAGAATACATTACATATATCATCTGAAGCATCATTAGCTCATTTTTGTATATTAAAAACCTCACCGTTAATAGAAAAAAAAACTTTATTACAGGACACAAGAACTCCTGATATAAAGCTTTAGTTACATTCTGTAGACTGAGTTTCTTCTTAAAGGAAAAAAAGGCATTGCTCTTTTGTGAGACTTATGAGAACATTTCAACAAGCTCAGAGATTTCTTTCCACAATTTAGCCAGGATTTTGTGTGTATATTAAACATTTCAAACCCTGTTAAGTTCAAACTGGCTGCTTAGTAAGAGACAGAAGACGACACACACACATTTCAGGAGAAAACTTTACTGCAGTATAAGGCAAATCCAAAAAGCTGCAACAAGTTAGAAGATTTAAGTATGATCTTATCAGGGTTCACACATGCTATAGGCTTAAATATTAGACTAAGCAAAAGTGTCTACAAGGTAGAAAATTTACTTTCCTGTCTTTTTTTAAAGTCCTATGCTTTTACAATGAAATGCATTAATACTTTTATTTGAAACTATGCAGTAATAAAGTATATGAAACAATCTAATCTAAGAAGTGAGCACTTCCTACTCTAATTGTAATTTACAAACTGTAATCAGTCCTACACAACAACAAAAGACTTAAATTACATACCTGTGTAAGTGTTTCTCGACCATGAATTTATCTGCCCCCCTCCCCAGCATACATTTTCCTCTTTACAGCATTTAAACCACATTTAAAATATTTTAAAACAGGCTTACATTCACTTCAGATTAGAGCACAATGGTTTAAAACAAATTTCCCCATTAAACTGAAAATGAAAAAGCACGTCATGATCTATAAAGGGAACAAAATGTTTTTATGCTGTGCTATGGGGAAAAAAAAAATCCACAAACAAAAAAACCACCTGCAATCTTTCTGGCACCGTGGCCATACTCAAGAAAAATAAATGCAGCAGTAACAAGTGCATACCTCCATCCTCAAGAGGTCTTTTTTGTCCTCCATAACCGTAGTCGTTTGAATTCATCGATGTGCCAGCATCTCCTCCAATTTTTGCTGCAATCTAAACAAAAGGCAGATGTTTAGTGAGTTGATGTGAGTTTAAAAAAAAAAAAAAAAAAAAAAAAAATCAGTCAGCCCTCATTTATTCCAGGTCTTCTAAACGATTTTAAGCGATTTAGACAATGCATATTAAAATGACCCCAAACAAGTAAATAGAAGGCTGCCACCAGAAACAGTTCTGCTCACAAAAATGTTATTTTTTAATGTCTTCAAGGAGACTTGTGCTTATCCTTCAAAAGCAAAGCTTCCTATATTTTCTTCATCGGTTGAAAGAAAAAACCCCTGCCCTTCAAACACCAGAAACTTTTTTCTAAAAGGGGCTTTTCCTTTTCTACCTATTCTTCACGAAGCACTGCGGTATCTCACAGAGGGCCTGACCACTGAAACCATTTCAAACCTTAGTAGTCCCGACTACACCGGGTCTTCAAATATTGCCAAAACCGCGACGGGTTACTGCCAGACGAGGCGAAAATTTTGCCCGAGAAACAAGGAAAACATCGCCCGTGGTGCAAAAGCTACAAAAAAAAACTTCGGGATAAAGAACTTCCGAAAAGACAGCCGTCGCCGCCTTCGCTCCGCAGGCCGCAGCACTTCCCAACCGGTCTGAACAGGTTAGCGGGCACCGAGGGCGCCTCGGGGAACACAATACGGGCCGCGCAGCGGAGCCGCCCTCCCTCCTGCCCCTCCGCCGCCCGAGCGGCCCGGCAAGGCGCCGGGCTCCCGATAACGCGGGGCGCCGCCAGTCGCCGGCCGAGATTTTGCCTCCCCGCAGGCCGGCAGCAGGGACCCCGCAGCGCCGCGCCCCTCACCCCCGCCGCCCCGCGATGGCGCGGATCACTTCGGGCCGAGCCGGGGCACTGCGGGCCCCCCGTCTGCCAGCGGGCAATGGCGGAGCGGAGGGAGCCGGCGACTGACTGGAAAAACCTTTCACCGCCCGAGGAGGGCGGGCGGGCGGGCGCTCGCCACGGCGTGCGCGGAGGGGAGTGAGGGGACGGGACAAAGCTCCCCACCCCACAGACACATACTGGCGGAGGGGCCCCCTCCTCAGGCCTCCCCAGAGCCGAGTGTCGTCAGGGCGCAGCCCGCTAACTCCTCCCGCGACTCAGGCGCCGCGGCCTGGTCAGCAGCTGCCTCCAGGCCCCGGGACCCGAGGGCCCATTGATTTGGCAGAGCCACGTTACACACACGCACCTGCCTAGCCCTCTGCAGCGCGTCTTTAAAGGCATCGTTCACTCCTCCACCTCCACCGCCGCCTCCCCCGGGCGCGCCCGAAGCAGGAGGGGGCACCGTGGAATAGTCCGCCATACTCGCTCAGCCACCGCTTCCTGCCCCACTCGCTGCCTGCCAAGAAAGAAAGAAAATGGCGGCGGGCGGGAGCCTTTCACATTCCTGCGCGGCATCGTGCTCGGGGAGGGGGGAGGGAAAGCAGCATAACCTCGCGAGACCTCGGGCGAGATTTCATAGGGCTGCCGGAGAACGACGAAGAAACCTCGCGGCGTTTCACCCGGCCCCGCTGCTGGGGTGGGAGGGGTGGGGGAGGGGGGCCTGCGGGGGGTGCCCTTCGGCGGGGGGGAGGGGCGGTCAGGGGGCAGCGAGCTCGCGATGTTTCCATAGTAGCACGAGCGGTTAGAGACACCCGGTGATAGGTCTGGGAGCGTCACGTGGTGCGAGGGGAGGTGCAGCGCAGCGCTGCGCTGCGCTCGAGGCGATGCGGGCGGGTGCTGGGCAGATCTCGCGTGGTTTGGTTTCGAGCCGTGGGTGCGCGAGTGGGAGCCGCGCCTGAGGTGCGGAGGCTGCCGGGAGCGAGGTTGGCCCGGGGGGCGTCTGAGGCGGCGTCAGTTAGGTGAGTGCGTGAGGGAGGTAATGGAAGGGGGCCTGCGGGCGACCGGCAGCGCTGAGGTTGCGGCTTGGCCGCCTGCCCGCGTTAGACTGCGCCTGGGGAGGCGTTTGGCGCTCTGGTGGCTCTGTTCCTTCCCGACGGGTTCCCGGGCTGGCTGAGGACCGGGCGGTGGGGGTAGCAGCGGTGCTGTCCTAAGCCCTGAGCGGAGGGGGGAGCCGGGCCTTTTTCCCGCTTTAGCGCGGCGGTGCCCTGTGGAGGGGCTCCTCGCAATGTCGTGCCGCGGTGCCTCACGCGGCGCGGCCGCCTGGCGCTGTCAGTGTGCCCGCCGTGTGACGCGGGACAGCTAGGGAAAATAATACAAGCTCCGTTTCCAGGGGAGAAGCCTTGGCGTCTAGTGGCGCAGGCTTTGCGGTAGCTGGAGGGGCGAGGGGCGTCTCGTCAGGCTTGTTCCCGAGCCCCGCGGAGAGGCAGAGCCGTTGAGGCGAGGGGGCAGAGCCGGCCTGTCCCCTCCGCCGCGCTCCTGGCGGCGCTCTGCCCGTCGTGTCCCTTGTTTTGAACGGCTTTTCGGCTGTTCCACTGCCCCGCGAAACGGGGCAGGCTTTTTCCTTTCACCTTCCAGGGAGCTTCACTTGCCTCCTCCTGCAGCGTCCACGATTGTTTATTTTTTAGTTGAAAATGATCACTGCTATTGTACAGTTTTTACAATTGGGGGGATTTTTTCTTGGCTGCGCAAGCACAAGCTTTAATGAAAAACTGGAGCTAGTAATGCTTTAATCTGGGCCCTGTTTAGGTCTTGTGACCTGGGGGGGAATGAACTGTCATGCTGAATATGGATGACGGTGTTGCAAAGGCTTCACATCTAGATAAGGTCATAGAATATCTACTTAGCTATCATAGCCGTAGAGACTAGATAATATTGAAGGGGAACTAAGCTGTACAACTGCTTTCTGTATTGTTCAGAGGGGATGCTTTGCAATTTTTTAGTATTTATTTATATGCATCGAACTGTAGCTTCTTCATGGGCTCCTGGATTACATAAATATCATGCTTTTTTTTTAAAACATATGTACTTTTAAACTGAAGTGTGGGAGGTCTCTTCCAACCTAAATGAGTCTGTGTTTCTCTGTTGTCAGTACTTTTAATTAAGGAACTGTTGTTTTGGACTTTGCCTAGTTTTGGGCTATATGCAGGGAGGGAGCAACTCTGTTGAAGTCGTATAAGAAAATGCGTCTTGCTGTCTTCTCTTTTGGCTAGCCTTGTAGTTCCACGCTGCCTTAAGAAGTTCCTGGTTTCTCATTGGTCCCTTCAGTTCTGGCTGTTTATAAATGGGATCATTTTAGTAGACCTTAAGACACAGTGCTGCTGCTGAGGTCAGATTATCCTGCATCTCCAGTCCAGATAACTCCACCAAAGGAAGCTGAAAACGTGTGCTAGATTTTTTTCTTTCTATAAAACTTTTGAAGTAGTATAGCTCAAAAGGGTTTTAAGATTAATGTGTTCCACAAAATTAAAATACCTACATGCTTTTAAGCAGATTACAGTGTATAATTAGAGCTAGGTGAAACTTGCTGCTGAGGTACTTCTGCTGAAAAAGCCTGTTCAGAAGAATTAGTGTATAATTTCCATTAATGTAGCTGTGTTAACTGGGGGAGGGGGGGAAGCAAAAATAGGTTTGGAAAGTGGGAACTTCATTTTTGTGCTTGACTCTTTGCTATTTGTAAACAATAATTTGACCTTGAACTATTTTTTTATTTCCTTTGTTATTGAGAATTTGGCTATGTATACCAGCCATGCTATGCAAATAAATAAGTTGAATAGTTGACTATGATGCATTGAAGCTAATACTGGGTATGTCTTTTATGGCTCTTCACTTATTAGAGGATGTGGAGCATCTATGTACTTTGCTTTTTATTGTTACGAAATGGGATAATGATTCTTTGCTAAGTTCTGTGAGACAAGCCAGTAGCTATATAACAATGGTGATATTTTTAAGCAGTTATAATGCCTTGGACTAATTAAAACACTCTTGTCTGGTACTGTAAGTGTTCTGGTTGCATTCATAAACAACTAATGATAAGTGAATGTTAATTTTGGAATTTTTATCAGCTTTTTACTACTGTTTGAGGTGACACTTCATTTGAAAGATGAGGTACTTGGAAGGTTGAGAAATCATATATATTCTAAATTCTTGAAGTCACTGTATTTCTTAGGCCTTTCAGATAGTTAGAACATGAAATTTAGCAAATTACAGGGGAGTAAGATCTTAAATATTATATACTGTATAAATATTATGCCCTTATTTTCACCATTTCTAAGTTGATCTAGTGACCTTTATCAACAGTTAAAAGAGTTGCTTCTATCAGTATTTCCCGTGATGGCACTTAGAACCTGTCTGCCAGAAACCCCTGTCTCTTAAGCACTCTATCTCCATTTCCCCTTATTAAATGATACTTCTGTTGAGAAAATTATCCCTATGGGATTAATTCCTTCTCCTTAATCTCTTAATGGAGCAGGGTGAGGATTCAACCCCTTAACAGTGCTAACTGCAGTATTCTTTCAAATGCTTTGCTGACTTGTTACAGCAGCATATGCCGGGTTATTCTGCTTTCTCACTTGCAAAAATTACTCATTGCCTGTTTTCTCAAATCTGCCTTCTAAGAAATTAAATGTAGTAGATTGGTAAGCAAATATTTGCACTGTGCTGCTAGAGAAACAGAACTTTTGTTTTACTGTGTAAAATAAGCCTCAGTTCTACAGTAACTCATTCTTACTAAAGGATGTATAGTAGAGAAATCTTCTACCACTTTCAGAATTTTAATAATTAGATAGTAGACAACTTAAAAGGTAACAGAGAATATGGAGTTTTAAAATGTCTTTCAGTATTTCTTTTGGAGATTGGAGGAAGGTGTCTCCCTTAACTAAACTTACTAGATAATGACATCTCTCATGGTTTTCAGGCCATAGTCTGATGATTACTGAAAACAACAACAACTAGAACATTCTGGTAGATGTAATTACTGAGAAACAACTAGTTCAACTGAAAACTCTGACAAGTCAGAAAACTTTTTATGTATGGTGTGGATTGTCACAGATGTAAGTAATGGCGAGTTCTGGGAAAAAACCACAAACAAACCACATTTCTGTTTTTTTTTTTTTTTTTAAATCAAATATTGTGTGTATGAAGGATTCCTTACTTCTACCAAAAGGTATTTCTAAATTAGCTAGTTCAGGCTTTGCAAAAGCGTAGATGTAAAAGTGTGGAACTGACCCAAGTCCTCTGCATAAGCTAGGACACTTCAGTGCGTGCTTGCATTGAGTTCTGTTCTGTTGTTGGGTTGTTTGGGGTTTTTTTCCCTTTAACAATTGACTTCAACTTTGATCTGTGGTGACCAGACCAAAGGGTAAGGCAGTCCTGAAAGAAGTGGTTTGCTAGTACAGGTAAGGAGACCTCTCACAGGGTCATAAACTAAAGGATTACATTTCTTATAAAGTTGCCTCTGCAAACTCTCTGGGTATCGTGTTTTGTTTAGCTTTGCCTCAGTACACTAAACACTTATATAGGAAAAGTAATTACAGTCTCTAACTATCGGAGAAGGATAACCATTGTGATAGCTTTACATCTGCTGGCTATGCTTTCTGCAAGTCATTGCTGGTGTGGGAAAATTTGCAATTGGTTTCTGATGATTTCATCACTTTGGGAGATTTAGATCAACTGATTCAGATCCTGTCAGCTGGTGCTCCTGCACTGGCTAAGGGTGTCCAGGATCTGCAACATTGTCAGTAGAAAACTCCCTTATGTAACTACTGAGAGAAGATTCAGCATGTGCTCTATATCCAAACAACTGTTGATCTGTCATGAGCTTTCATATTTATTACACGGGCACCAAAGTAGTAATTACAAATTTCAGATCCACAATTTGGATCTGAAAGAGAATGTATTGGTGGAAAAATGGTAATATTAAAGCATAACTTAAACTGTCTACAAAATCTATACAATACTCATAGTTAAGTTCTCTTTTGAGAGAGATGAGGGTCAAGAGGAAGTTTTTGGGACTGAAATAGTAAGATTACTGTGCAGAATTCACCTACCCAGGATGATCCAAGTGATGGCCAGCTGTGCCTTCCTAGTCAGCAAATAATCCTATTATGCTTCATTTCAGACAAATGCAGAGGCATGGGTTGCTACTGAGGAATTGGAGGGGGTTGGAAAAAGTATTTGTGGGAGGGAATKGGAGTGTTGAAGAGGAAGGGCAGCCTGCTCTGCTGCAGCTGCTGTCACATCTGCCTTCAGTCAGTGATGATAACACATCTTTCCTCTTAGCTTCTGGGGGAAGGGCAAGAGTGAATTTGCTCCCTAAGCCCGTATCTAGTACCCTATGTACCAACTTTTATATAGCGAGCTTCAAAAAACCCCAAATCTTTGGGGTTTTTGGCTTACCTTTAGTCATGCTGCTTTCTTAGCAAAAATGTTTTACTGTATTAAGTATTTGAAGAAAAGCTGTGTAAATATTGTAGATTCTTTAGAGCACTTGTCTTGCACATGTTTACTCTTGTGAATCTTATTTCATATGTATTTGATTTAAAGCTAGAAGTGGGTTGAAGCTGCTGAAAGGAAATTTAATAGTAAAACTTAAAAGGGAAGAAGGGGCCTTTGCCCCAGGGTTTCTGTTGAGGTATACCTGCAAGTTTGATTCTGGGATTGAGGACAGTTGAGCAGTAAAAGATTAACATGACTTCTGAAATTTTGACTAGCTTACAGAAGGCTATCAAATTGCATTAGGCCACCGTTGCCTTAGGTGTGTCACAAATACAGAAGGATAAATTGGAGAACGTGCACTTCCTTAAATACAACAAAGTATGCAGTGAGACAGTGAATCACCATATAAAATGAATGTAGTGCAAAAAGGCAGCTGGATAATATTAGTCAGCATGATAATGTGGTCATCAATCTTCAGTGTCCTACTTGTTCAAGGGGGTTGGATGTTTCTGTGTGGATGTCATGGGAAGGAAAGTTTCGAGAGCCCAGAGAATTTGTTTGCTGTTAGCAGCTGCAAAACTCCTCCCAGATGGGGGAGAAAAAGTGTGAAAGGCCTTGTTTGAAATAAATTGGTTGATGGAGCTAGGCATGGAAGTTGCATATGAATGAGGGTTAAGAAGGGCAGAGATGGGGACTGAGGGACTTCTAAAGGGAGAACAAGTAATTATTGCAATAGTAGCTGTAGGGGATAGAAGTGTCTACTGTATTCCTCTATTGGCAGAGCACTGAAGAATGTGCATTCAAGTCCTGTTAATAAGTGTGTAAATACATACTTTGTTGAATTAAGGAAGTAATGTTCAGAATTCTTATCTCAAAGTGGGAAAAGCTTGATTACCTTAAAGGGATTGGTGTAGTTCCCTATTACATAGACCTGATCCCTAGTAGTATTCTTTCTGATACTGTTTAATTACAGCTAACATCTTTATTTGTTAATTTGTGAGTCAGAGCACCTTATTTTTAACCAAATTGTGCATATATCACAGAGTCAATTAAAAAAAAAAAAAAAAAAGCATAGAAAGGTAAATCTCTTCTGAGGGTGAGGAAGGAAAAATGGAAGAGATGCTTTGGAAGCTCTAAATGACTAATCCCTTCAGTCTATAAAACCATGATTATGACAGGCTTATCTAAACTGAAAATCCTCTTAAACTTATTGTAAGGGTTACATGCATGTTTTGGGAAAAATAAATGTTTGCAGTGAAGTTTGTGAATGTGTAAGGATATTGTTTCTTTAAATCAATATCCAGAGGCACCTTAGAGAAAGCTGTAGTCTAACTGCCACTTCGGTATCTATTGGTGATTAAAAGTATCTTGGTGTAATCATCAAAAGCCCAGTTGTATTTAAAAATGAGCCCTCAGTAACAATGCTGCATAGACTTGGCAAGGGATGAATGTTGCTGGGTTAATCTCAGATATCACTCAAAAAATCAGTGATGTGGATGTCATGATATGACTTGATCTGAAGAGCAAGAAAACAGGAGGTTCCATAAGTTTAGCTTAAACAAACAAAAAACCATACACCTGTAAACCTTTTGACTATGGATTGGTATTTTCTGCAGAGAATATAAAGAGGAGATCTTTTACTTCCTTTGTACAGGTTGTTGTCTGTTAGGATTATGTCCTAAGAGTGAACTGATTCTGTGTAATGTTTTCATTCAATAGTCATGGAAATGATAAATTTTATTTGCAGGTGTCGTCTAATTCATCACTATTCTTTGTACTGCATTTTTTCAGAAGGGACAGAGAAAAGATTGAAAAGAAAATATGTCACTTTCTACAGTGAAATGTGTTTCTAGGACTTGCTACCATGCGAAGTTTGAACTTTTATTATGAGTTTGAGGGAAAATTTTCACAAAACTATAGAATTTCTATAGTCTGTTAGTAGAATAGATGCTGAAATTTGCTATTGCTTTAAAACACGATTGCTTTAGAACACCTAGACATTTTTCTGTTTAATTGTTCATCTTTCCATGTTGTACCTTCTTTACCTAGCACCATTTAATCTAGAGGAATAAAGTCATTTAAGAGATTAGCTGCAACGTAGGTCTGTCAAACTCCCCCCTTCCATATTCTTTTCCCAAAACTTCTAGGTTGACTAAGGGGCGAAAAAAACCAACTAAGAAACCTGATTTGAGCTGTGGGATGTGGTTGAAACATTTGAAAGACTAATGAGTAACTATTTTGACTTCTATTACAGCAGATTCTGATAAATATAAGTAGGGCTGCCTGTATTTCTGTCTTCTGTAGGTGAACAGAAGTACATTCTTACTGTTTCAACTTAAATCAAGTGAGTTTAGGTATGCTGACATACGTTCTCCTTTCAGGTTAAACAGAGTTGTTCTGACATCTCATCAAATTCCTGTCTTTATACAACGGTTCAGTGTGTGTGTTTTCAGCCTTGCATGTAAAACTAGCTGTGTGAATCGGAGCAGCTGGGTGGGATTTTGACGAGCACACTCTGGAAAAAGCATCTAGTGTGACCATCTCCTTTTGCTTATGTAAGAACAGTGTGATCACATGTCCACAGCAAAAACGTGCGCAGTTCCTTATTTGGTAATGCATTAATAACCTTCATCTTGTTTGACTATAACAGCAATTAAAAACAATACAATGTAGCTAAGTTGCTTTCCAAGTGGATTTATTTGTTTTGCAGTTCCTCTCTTCATCAAGACTGAGAAAATAGTTTATTTTCTACTGGAAACTATTAATTTCTGTCATTATTACAGGGAAAAAAAAAAACCAAGTAGTGTGTGGATAGGGATTGTGCAGGCATCTTCCACCTACCCTTCACCCTTCCCCATCTTACATGTGACCCATAACTATGATGGGTATCATGTTTATTCAGATTTTTTCTCTCAGCTTTTCTGTTTACTGATAGCTTTTTAATTATGTCAGAAAAAGTCTAATACTTTTGCAAGAAGAAAAAATAACTTGCAGACATGACTTCTGTCTGTTCCTTAATTATGGAACATGACTGATGTAGTGGTACAACTCTAGATGAGCCTATCAGTCTTCAGTATAAAACTGTAGAGTATCTTTACTGTTAGGAAAATATTTCTATAATGTGTTATGTTCCACTAATGAATGTTCCAAACTGGCAGTGTGTTGGGGCTGTTTTTTTAAAATAGAATGAATCCAAATACTTAAGTGGTAGGCTGAGAACCACTGGAAAGAAAGACTTCAGGTTCAGATCAGGTCACATCTGAGTCATGCCAGTGCCAGCTTTCCAGAGATTCTTAGCAAGAGCTAGCCTGTAAGGACTATCTTTATTCTACAGGTGCCCTGAATTCTCTGCTGCTGCTTCTTTGCTGAGACAACAGATTGTTAATTACATTGTTTGGTGGAAGAAACTCCTTAGGATTCCTTTGCTGTGAATGAAGGAATTACTACCATAGTTAAGGTAAACACCAATAAATTGTTATAGGTGGGGAACACCCTCCCTTTTCTACAGGTGAAAGGCTAAAAGAGGAGCTGTTGTATGCTACTTATATTGAAATAGGTATTAAATGAAACAGTCTGCCCATCCTAATGTTTCCTGGGTGATAAGGTAGTTGTGATAACTAACTTTATGTAGGATATTGAAATAAATGCATTTAAAATGCTTTTTAAAAAAATCTTTTTCCATTCCAATTTCTTGAAGGAAAGTCAGCGAGGGGTATTGTGGAAACTAGCACTATTTTTCCATTGTCCTTTTCCTGTTAATCAGTACATAGCATTACTATTAGGTCACAGGAGTTCTCCTACACTAGGATTCATTTGGTGGAAGAACTGGTAGGGAGCCAATCATGGTTCCCAGGGTCTGAGCTGGCTGGCCAGTCTTGTGTCCAGTCTCAGCTAGCCCAGAGCAAATGTTACTTTGGTTTGTGCCAGCTGGCCCTGGTCCATGGGGTGGAGAATGCTGGACTGCAGAAGGAGTAGCATATGAGCTGGCTATTCTGTCTCTATACTTGTAGAGAGATTTCTGCCCCTTCTGTGCTGCAGGAGTGGGGCTGAATCCATCGAGTGTTAATGTCAAATTAAGCCTCACTTTTATTGAAAACAGGAATATTAGAAACATCTTTACAAGTGTTGCTAAATAACTGTTTTAAAAAAGTCTGTTTATTGTAAGCAACAYCCCTCTTTATTTCACTTAGTTGGAAAACAATACAGATATGCATAATATTCATTGCTTATTTTCCAAGGTTTGTATAATAAACAGATCTGCAGGTAGGAAAATGAGGGTAGAGGTCCACATATCTTTTCAATTTTTTTTTTTTTTTTTTGTATGTGTGAGTTGTCTGAGAGCCTATAAGTAACTGATACTTTGTTTCATAGGAACAGATGGAGAGGTGGCAGGAGAGAAAGAGGAGGCAGCATGTTTGCAAGTGGTACCCTGGATTGTAATTTCAAGTCAGTTTTAAGTAACATGCCTCTAGTATATGTACATTTAAAAAAAAAAAAAAAAACAACCAAAAAAAACCCCAAAAAACCAAAACACCAACCCCCCAAAAACCCAAAACAAAAAAGCCCCCACCAACCCTCCGTGGCAGTACTAATGATGAGTTGAATGTTTTTTTGAAAACATATACAAAACAATACTCCAGTTATATGACAAGGAAGCATGCTAGAATAAAGAGAACCCAAACACTTTTCTTCTAATACATTAGTTGGAGCAGACCTCTAGCGCTTGGCTGAACCCATACATTTGGACAGCATTTGTCTGTCACTGAGATTGATTACATAGTGCCAATGCTCACATTTTAAGCTTCTGTGTTAGAAAGTGTTCATTCTTTAGAACATAGAAGTGGCTGGATTGAATTATATTGAGATTTTCATTAATCGAATGAGGGTGCTCATCTAGAGAATGCTGAACTGGTTGTCCATTCAGTGGTCTGTTTAGCCCAGTAATTTGCATTCGAGAGTGGCCACAAGTACGTGCTTCAGGGAAGGTTGGAATAAAGCAGACGCTTGGTCCTCTTTTCCACCTTCCTAGCTTCCAGATATTTGCAGCTCAGGGAATTCCTGCTCTGGCTTCTCTGTCGAGAAACTTGCAGTGGATCTCTTCTATAGTATTTTTTCAGTGTCCCACTGAAACCATTTTTGAGTTTCCAGTGTCCTTTGGCAGGGAATTCTATCACTTGTAGAACTTCTTAATTTTATTGTTGAAACTGGCTCCTGCTAGTTTCACATAGTGGCTCTGGCTTAGATGGGAGTAAACCATAAACACTTCATATCTCCTCCTCCTTTCTCCATCATTTGCAGACCTTGTAGACCTCTGTGACTTCTTTCTGTCTTTTACAGACTGAACAACTCAAGCCTCCTCAGTTGTTTCTCATGTGGAAGTGCTTTCATATCTTTGATCATCTTTTATGGTCCTTCTCTGAACATTTAAAAAAATATTATACTTGGTTTTGGGGAGTTGAGGGGAACAGAACTGCACAGTATTATGGTGTAGATGTACTATTGGTACTGTACTGTTCATATGATATGATAATAATGTTTTCTGTTGTGTTCTCTATTCCTTTCCTACTGACTCCTAACACTTCATTTGCCTTTTTTTCCTGGCTACCAAGCATTCTTGTATTCTTTTTGACACTAATCAGAATTAATTGGTACTTCTTTTCCCTTTTTTAAGCAATATCTATTTTGTTATGTGGAATACTATTCATGCTGAGAAAAGTGTAACATGGAAGCCTGTGGCATATGTATAAAGCCTATGTATAACCAATAAAATACTCCTATGTGACAATATTGAAAACATATTCAGGGTCTGAGTATGTTAGCACTTGAGAATCTGAGAGACTTGTATTGCAGCAGTATGTTGTTTCTTAAAACAACTACCAGAAATGCTATAAAACTTAAATGTTAATACAATCAAATAAAAAGCAACTAGTGTTGGAGGGAAGCAGTGAACAATTACGAAGCCTTAAACTGTTCGTCATATTAAACATCTTTACTTGTTTAATCAACATGGAAAGGTTGGTGGCATGGGAGAACCAGACTGGTACAGTGTGATAAATGTGTGATTAAGTCTAACTCTTCATTTGCATGTGGGCTGTTTCAGGACAGAATTCTCTGAGTCTTGGATAAATTCCTGAGTGATAGTAGTCAGAGCCAAAAGTAGTTAGGACAAAAATCCAGGCTTATTATATGTAAAATTGAAAGGAAGAACTTTGACTACTATATTTTTCTGCTTTCTTTGCCCCAAACTGATAACTTAATAGCAAATTGTGCAGAACTTGTCAAAACAGAACATTTTCTTGGAGGAAACAGAACTTCAGCTTCCTTATGAATTTGATTTTTTTTTTTTTTTTGTAACAACAGTGAGAAGATATTTCTCCTTACCAACATAGTACACTTTTCTATATAGATGTTTACAAAAGTATGTATGGCAACAATGTCGTTAACTACTTGAAGTTTGTAATAGTGAGTGTGGTAAATACGTGTAGTCGGTAATGTGAGGGAACCTGTTAAATGTTTTGCATGATTGGCATTTTTCCTGGTTGACCAATCAACTTGTTTTGAAGAAGAGTCCTTTTACAGAAATTTATGTGGGTGGGAATTGAGAAGGACACTGAATCTAAGTAAGGAATTGAAAAGCACTTGTGGAATCTGTATTCTTTCGGAAGAGGGAAGCCTTAATCTGTAGATGAAAATACTTTGTGTGTGTGTTGCTTTGTGTGACCATGCTTCAGATGTTTCCTTTTGTTTTTCTAAGTGCAGTCTGGTACTTGAATGAAGTAGTTAATTGCACCATTGTGAAGTAAGGGGGAGTTAGTTGCGTTTTTATCAATGCAGTACATCATAGATGAGTCCTAAGAACTTTGCTTACTTGCAAGAAGATGTTCATTCCTTGTCAGCGGTGGAAAGTTAAATTTGGAAAATTCTTCCAAGTGTATTTTTGTTCTTCAGCTATATTAGAGATTGTGACTTAGTAGACAGGAATCAGGTATGAGAAAGCAATTCTTTATGTTAATGACATATAAGTTTGCTATGTTGTGATGAAGGATCAGTGTGCATGTGTTACTAGTGTCCTAGTCATGTCTTTGAAGATAGCTGTAACCATGTTTAATATAAAATCTACTTGAGATTTAGATCAGTTTATTTTCTTTTTTCTTTTTCTAGTATTGTATGTACTTCTACATAGGTCATAATATATATAGTGGGAATAATCATTTTCTGAAGAGAACCCAATCCTATAACTTAGTATATAAAAAATGATAGTAAGTTTTAATGTGAAAATAAGATGGACATTTTCAGTTGTGCATAGCATTTCTAGCTTTTGCTCTATTGTTACAAAAGTAACAAGAAAAAATAAAACTAATTAAAAAAAAAATTGCTAACAATGCCTGCTGTCTTGTCATGCAGATTTTCCAAATAAAATTGAAGGCTGCATGAATCACAGGCTTAAAAATTCATTTTGAAAGTTCAGAAGCGGTAACAGTATATCTCTGGGTGATAGCAATATGCGTTTTGAGATTTAACATTTGAACTTGACCTGTAAATTCATGTCGACTGGAATGTATATTTCAAGTAAGCTTTCCCACCGAAGACCTTAAAAACATGTCCTTTGGCCTGTTGGCAGGAGCATAACTTCATGTATATTCCAGTAATATTATAAACATTTTGAAGCAGGTACTGCCAATATAAAATAGAAAGTATTTTTGTTGATGCTAGGATTGGTATAACTTAAATATAATGAATGTAATTGTCTTGGATAACTTTGTATCTCACAGTTCCATTTAATATCTCTTCTTGAACCGAAAATAATCAGACCAGATCTTTCCAGACAATACTGTCGACTTTTAAATATAGAAAGTATAGTAGGTATGTGTCCTATGAAGTACTGTTTCACAGTGACTTAGATATATCTCTAATGGAAGCTAGATATTTTTGTAAAGCATGACTATACCTATCCCACTACATTTCTTCCTTTTTAATCTGTGAGGAAATCAAAAGTCAACAAGTCTTTTTAATATAAGCTTCAGTTGTCAGTGAATTGCATTAAATTGCACTGTTGCATGTGCCTCAGGAAAGAAATGATGATGTATGTAGTACACAAACTGGTAAATACTTTGGGGTGCATTTCAATTTGAATCTTTTACAAGTAAAGTGTCTCAAAGACACAATGTATGTAATATGAAAATATAAAGTAAGTGTGCCTAGTTACTCAAGTATGCTGTTTACCAAAGTTAATGTCAGTGTCTAGTGTAACTTTAAATCTATTAATTTTTTTAAGTTTTTATGTGGTATTTAGTAAGCTTTTATGTGGTATTTAACTTTCTTTTATGATTATTTATTTAGATGTAAAATCAGCCCCAGAATCCTTATGTACAATGAACTTTTTACTTCCATCACAGTAGCAGCATGTTTCTGCAGAGAACTGAAGTAAAAATTTGAAAAATTTGGGTAGTTACTTGGGTATGAAGTGCATGAGTAAACGAAGCTTTTCTTTTAGGGCCATTGACTGATTAGAACTGTTATGCTCTGCAGGTTTCACTTTGCATTTTCTGTTAGATATGTTAAAAAAATTTCAACTATTTGTTGCTTCTGTTGTAAACTCTAAAATTTGTTTCTGTATATGAGACCAGCTACTGAATATTTCTGTAGTGAAACTGTTTAATGAATTCATGAACGGCGTTTGCATGTACAAGGTCTTATTCACAGTCCAAAAGTATAAACGTAGCTCAGTCAACAACTACATACAGTTAAAGATGGTGGGGATAAAAGTCGTTGTCAAAATTTTTTTCTCTGGGAGAATAATGGATGACCTTAAAGGAAATTTTACTATTGTATATGGATGTGCTTTCTTCAAACCACTGTAGACAAATGTCAATTTATTCCATTCATTAATGTGGGTTTGCAAATATTATGATACTTAATTGTGAAAGAGCTTTTTCTGGGGAGGGATTTGGCTCCTCTGCCTTGACATTTACGTGCACATGTGTATTTATAGTTGTGATCTGTCTGGAATTTGCCTTTGTGGTTTTGTTTGCTCTTTAACTTGTTCTGTGATCTAGTCCTTTTTCAGTTTTGTTTCTGAGGTTTAATAGGTGAGGAATGCAGAAGAAATGGCTTAATTTAAAGGAAATAATGAGCACTTTTATTCAACTTCAGATACTTCGGGGAATAACGACACTGTTCTGCTTAGAAGCTTTTCCTTAAAATAACCTCATACTGGTGCTGATTTATGATTAATCTAGAATTTGAGTTCAGTGTAACTATTATTGTGAATGTTTCCTTAATTTATTTCAGTTGTTCTTATGAAGGCTTCTTTAAAGAAAGCAACTAATTCAAGGTTAATATTATCAATGCAACTATTCCAAGACCTGGAAGTGGTATGAGCTTGCTCCCACTGTTCTGCCAAACTTACGATGTGTAGCACTTGTCCATATGTATGTGAGTTAAACTATGGTTGTTCAGAGAGAATAATGGGAAAGGTATTTTAAAGCAACAGTTATTTTACTGAAATACTAACTCAAGTGGAATGCTGAATATGAGTAGTCAAACTCAGTCTCAGAAGTGAAGGTGAACTGTTGGAGGAACAATTTTCAGCTTCCTAGTGTATATTTCATAAACATTTTCAGATTAAAAAAGGAAGTCTTGTATTACAAAAATGAATGTCACTTTCTTGTTTTTGGTCAAAGAACATAGCAAATCCTCTGTAGATAAGAGTGGGATTATATTAGGCAAGTTCTGTGTGGTTTCAAAATTGTATTCAGTCTTACTGAGAATTAATAAAATTTTTTAATAAATTGTCTATTTGGCTTTTTCGTAATTTGTTACAGTTGAAGACGCACCAATTTTTTTCCCCAGTCAACTTTAAAAAGCTTGAACTGAAATTCCCATTTTATGTATTTGGCTTTTAATTTGGACTGTAACAAATAACACTGATGTAAGGATGCGCTGAACAAGTACAGGCTGCTAACTTTCTCAGTGTGTAATAAGAGTACCCTAAAGTAGCTTAGAACAACAGGAAGCCATGTCTGAGACTGCCTAGTTTGGCAGAAAATTGGTTTATAGAATTAACTGTAAGCAAAAGCTTCATAGATACCATTTGATACTACAGTGATGAAAACTTTTTTCTCTGTATGCCTGAAATGGAATGCAGCTGTTGTATTTGAAGACTGTGTAAACAAAGAACTGATAATATAGATGGTTAATTGATTCATGATGTGATATATCAGTCAGAGAAATGTTGATGGTGGGTTTTTTTATCTATTATGTTTTTGAGGTGGTGTCACAGCCAAGTGCATTACTGGATTTGTATGTCTGAGAAGTTGCTTAGTGCTCATTCAGGAGCACTCTTAATCAAAGTCTTAGATTATGGTTTTACTAATTTTATAGATACATAGTTCAGTGGCTTGCTTCTGGGAGGCTTGAGTAAGTTGCAGGATGCGCTACTGCTGGCTTGTCACAGTTGAGGCCAGCCTTGGCTACATAGGATCTAAGAGGTTGTGTGCTGTTAATGCTCCCTAAACAAATTGAATCACAGCAACCACCCCTCCTTTAAGTAAAAGGTAAAAGTCCAAATGGAGGTTGAGCACGCATCCCAGTATGCTGCAATTAGAACTGTGTGTGAGCAGGTGCGCATACAGTGCAGGTGCCTCGTGGACACAAGATGTCAATCTCTGAAGTAAGAGGTGACTGAAATGCAAGGACCTGGGGAAGTGGGCTTACTGACAAAATGCCCTGTGATGTTTCTAAGTTCTACTATGAAAGAGGAAGACCTCAAGGTAGAAATGCAGAAACTTATAAAGAACAAAATAATCCCATAAATGAGTTCATCTGTCGCACACTAGGTGATGACCTTATCTGTTTTTGTAGGGAACACTTATTCAGGCATTTAAATAAAAAATAAAAATCTTATTCAAACATATTGGAAGCAGAATCTTTTTATAGTCTAGAAGAGTTTTTCTAAATACTTCCACTTCTAGGTATATATGGTAACAGGGAAGATAGGACAATAGCAGTAAAACTAAATATGTAGTTTGGTTTTTTTTTTTTAAAGTTTTTTTGTTTTCTGTTTATCTGTGCTTATTTGAAGGGACTGCAATGCCAGAAGTCCTTGTTGTGGAGAGTACATGAAGGATTTTCCTTTCTTTTCTTTTGTTAATAACTCTGAAGAGGAATGTGGGATAAAATAACAGAATGAACAATAAAGAATTGCAAAGACCAGATATTCAGTGTTCTAAAAATCTAGCAGCTGTGATTTATTATCTGTCCTTGAAACTGCTCTAATACTAGAAGATTGGAAGATGTAAAAACTTATCACACTTACCAGATGGATTTCACTGCCTGAAGAAGTGCTGGTATGATCGGATGTACCCAAATGATCATTAGCATGATCACTAGATGTTCATCTTGTTCACGCTAGTCTTTTAATAATAATAAAAAAAAAATAATTACTAATTCTAAGAGAGTCATATCTCTCAATCTATTACAAATTGTTTAAGAACTCGATAAGCATGTGAGAGGAGCTGCAGCCTACTTGTATTTCCAAAAGATCTCTGATTATATGATAAAAGGAAGGTCTCAGCATGGATAAAAAGAAGGAACATGCTTTCTGGAAGGAGGTGCTCCAGTTATTCCATCAACTCTTAGAAGATACGAGATTCCAGACTGTAAATTCATTCTGACATGAAGATATGCAGGGCACGAAGTAGAAGTAATGTAGTCATTGCTGTACATCTTGCTCAGAATCTTAAGTAATTTCATTTTTAGGGAATAACTTATCTAGTTAGGGTATAACTTAGCATTTAATGCCAGAATAGCATGTTTCCCTCTGTAGGGAGAGAAAGGATGCCGGAACACTTACTTACTGTGATTGTCAGCAAAAAGTCCCAGTGTAACTTTTGTTGTTACCAGAATTTCTTCTGTAAGTTTTGACATTTGAGGGGAAGAAACTTTTAATTTAAGAAGAAATACTGACTATTGGGTCTTTTAATGAAACCTGGGAAATTAATTACTATGTTTTACAAAATGGGGGGGGAGGAGGGGAGCACTAAGCCTTGCTAATTGCAGCTCCTTGAGTATTCTTTTGATATTTAAAAGGAGAGGTAAGTGTTTAATATAATATTCTCAAAGGGGAACATTTCTTATACCTTGTTTTTTAAACTAGTGTATGCACCCTCTGCCAGTTTGATCAACCAGAGGTTTTGAAAAACGTAATGAAAAATACAGTCCTGAAACTAGTCTGAGCTATTGCTGTTCTGACAATTCTATTATATGACAACACAGTGACACAAATATCATGGGGTCCTTCTTGGACACTCACTGGTGGGAATACTTCAAGTGATGTAAGTTATGACCCCACCAGAGGTTGCTCAAACCATACCATGGGAGCACAGCTGAGCATAACAACTCCTTGTACTGCAAGTTTTGCAAGAGAATTTAAGGCTGCTCTAAATCTTATTCTGTCAATAGTGATGAAGTTTGTGTTGTACTTCACAGTATCGTAACTGCTGGGTTTGGATGGTGATTTATCATATTTGCAACCATTTCTTGAGTGTAGTAAGGTTAAAACTGCCCACTAAAACATGCGTAAGTAAAGTGGCTTCTTAGGGAGTGGTGTTATATCTTACATGAAATCAATTGAAGTCCTGTTTTAATTCAAGTTATTGTGCCTACTGCTTTCAGAACTCCATAGTGGAGAAAATGCTGAATTTAGGATATGGGTCTACAAGAATCTATCTGAAATACTAATCATAAATTAACAAAAGTAGCACTTTTTAAAGAAAGATAAAAAGAAAAGGGTGATTAGTAAAAGACTAGCTTTATTCCATGTGGAGCTCAGCAACAACTTCCTTCTTCAGCTGTAAAGATAATTGATTCTGTAACCTTGTGGCTCCCAGTGTTCCAAAAATGCAAGTAAGTCCTGAGAGATTTGGTGGCAAGGGCAGCCGATTCCTTCTTTCAATACCCTTTGGCCTCCATTACATTTGAAATAATAACTATAGATATGCAAAAAGTTCTTGCTTTCTCAAATATGGTGATGAAATCTCATCTTTATTCTGTCTTTGTCTTTTCCACCCCTATTACAAGGGGAA
>JAYKAV010002031.1:603996-621635 GCA_035582835.1 Phoebastria nigripes | reverse complement strand
AAAAAAAAAAAAAAGAAAAAAAAAAGGTCCCAAATCTTTTTCTAGTGCTCTCTGGTTAAGGAGAAATTTTCTGTCTCTTCTGATCAGCCCCCTTTTAAGTTAGAGCAGGTTCTAGAAAACAACTTCAAATATAATGCTCCCTGAATCCGAAGGTTCGCGTTCTCCACTTGAGTTTGATGGTCCCTTGGCTGCTATATGCTGCCTTTCTTAAACTTTTTTTATCATTAGAAGGAAGGCAATTGAGCCTGATTGTCTTCATACAAGTAACTTCATAATTGAGCCTAGAAATGTCTTCATACAGGTAACTTCTAGATAGGACCAAAACTGGTGTATTTTAATACTTTGTTCCAGGGAGGAGTTATTTTTCAAGCTATGCTAATCAGTCTTGACATTTATTGCCACACTGACAAGTAGGGATAATTTCTTGACCTATAGCTCTTAACTAAGATCCAAAAGAAACCTTGCAGGCTGAAACTTCATACCATTCCCTCTGCAGAGCATGAGAAATACTTCAATAGTAAAATTTGCAGTATGTATTGTAAAACAAACGTGTAGGAACCAGGTATTTTTCTGTTATTAACATCTCATCCGATGAAAGCTATTTGCTTGATATATTGCCATACTTGTATAATAGTCTTGATATTGCCTCTTGTGTAGAAGGAGACCGGGGCACGGGGTAAGTTTTGGTCTGCTTTAACTGAGTGGCTTGAGTTGTGGTAAACTGAGTGGTATTTTTTGCTCAAATTCTTTTTCTTCCTGCTTAATAGTACATGGCTGCAGTCAACTGTGGTTGAGGGTGGCTTGATTTTATTTTTAAAGAAATGAAGTTATGCTTTCTGAAGCTTTGTAGTTAACTTGGGTGTAAAATACTTCATAGTCTTTGCTGGAAAGGGTACAAATCCATGTTGATATATTTGGAAAACAGTTACATGTACAGCTGTCTCTATAGAAACTGTGAAGTAAAATGCTATAATTACTTTATGTGGGCTACTGCATTTCTTTTGGGGCAGTTATGTCTTTAGAGCTGACTGGATTCAGCCCTGGTGGTGACAGGCTTCACGCTATTAAACCTTTAAACTTTCTAGTTGCTTGAGAAGGGAGGAAATAGAAGTTCAGCATTTTCTCTGTGTGTGTGTGCATGCGCGTGCGTGAGAGAGTGAAAGCTGTGCAGAATGTTCAGCTGGGGCAGTCGGGGAAGTGACGTCCTGTATTATTTGTCGTTCTAGAAAGAGCGGAGACACGTACTGTAGATGGGAGGACTCTAAAGAGGGCTGTGTCTTGTCCAGTGTGTGTAATTATTTATAAATGAGCAACGGGGGAAGGAATGAAATACGGAGAAGCTGTCTAGTGTTTCTTTAATGTATCGGAGAGTTTGTTGATTTGTAACAGTTCTGTTTGTTTCAATTCCAAATTTGATTTTTATTTTTCCTTCTCTAGCATCTCTACATTGCTAAGACACTGGACGCTGCTTTCTTTATAGCAAGGAAAATCTGAATTCCTCCAACACTCACGATGGGGAAAGATTATTATTCTATCCTGGGAATTGAAAAAGGGGCTTCTGAAGAGGATATCAAAAAGGCTTACAGAAAACAAGCACTTAAATGGCATCCAGATAAGAACAAATCTCCCCACGCAGAGGAAAAATTCAAAGAGATTGCAGAAGCTTATGAAGTGCTGAGTGATCCCAAAAAGAGAGACATTTATGATCAGTTTGGGGAGGAAGGTATGTATGTTTGTGTTATACTCTGATCAGTCACTTTCATTATGTTGAATGAAGCAAAATAAACATAGATGATGCATGAAAACATGATATGTGTTGATTTTTAGGCAATGTATTTGTACTGCTTGGAAGTCTGACTCATCAGCTTTTTAAATGTAAAATGTATTGCAGAGTTTTAATGTTGATCTAGTTTTAATTTCTTATTTTAATGTATTTTTATGTTTTTTTAAAATTCCGAAATACTTGACAGGCAAAAAGTTACTGAATTGAAAAAGTCTGTATGACCCATAAATAGTTTTCAGGGATCTCTTACTGCTGTCTTCCCTTGCCATAGCACTTTTTGAGGTGCAGTATTCTTTTCTTAAATTTTTGCTGAAGGGCAGTCTGCTTGATCTAGGCAGGGCAGTCCTTCTGAGCAGAAGCCCAGGTGTCCAATCTGTAGTTGTCCTTGGCTTCTTGCCTGGAGAGGAAAGAATTTGGCTGATGTCATGAAATACCAGAACAATTTTTTAGCTTTAATTGTAAACAGTGATAACATGCCAAGAGAATGAGGCCTCAGAAATGTCATATTTATCCTAAAATGGTTATCTGGAGAGGATGACTTTTTTTTATTTTTGACCAACATGACTTTCAGTCTTATGATTGAGCAACAGAGGAAGTCATTAACATCCCTCCCCTTAAATGTATGGTATCAGAAATTCCACATGAAATAATTACTTCCGTTGTGACAAGTAGGTCCACTCACTCATTGCYATTCACTCAGGGCTGTGTTTTTTACTAATATAAAATAGGACACTTAAATAGCAGTATTTTGGGGAAAATTGTGGGTTCTTATGAATGCGTAATAAAATTTGGTCCTCTGTCATCTGTAGGACTTAATACAATTGTTAACATCCATAAATTCATGTAGAAGACCTTCAGCTTCTACAGAGGATGCAGGTTTTTTTGGTCCTTTGTTCCATTGCATGTGTTCAAAGCTTTAGTGCTGTTACTGAAACATTCTAGGAAAAAAGTGTTTATGTAGATATCGGAGGCCTCTGTTGCCTTTTGGGTCTTCTGCCTTCTTGCACTTCTTCCTTCTCACCCCCTGCCTCCTTTCTGTATATTGTTATAAACCTATTTACTCTGTGGATTCATTTGCATTTTAGCTTCCTGTGCAGCAGCTCATCCTAACTACTTTCCCAAAATACCATTTTAGTCACTTTTACCAAAAAGCTTGAAGTAAAGCATATAAAGAAATGCAGCCTTTGGCATCCTAGTATTGCATACTTGAAGACAGAGGTTCAAAATGTAGATTTCTATCTATTTGGGGCATAATATTAAACCAAAGTACGAATTTTTGGAATGGTGAATCTGGAAATACCTCCTGATGCCTCAGTTACTCTCTAACTCTTCAGTTGCATCTGAGAGTGTAACTAGTAGTTGTGAGGGAAAGGCAGGGGGTGGGAGGAAGGAGGAAACATCAGTGTTTTTACAGCCAGGAACTTGATGTACCTTCAATAACTTTTGGCTAGCTATTTTCAGGAGGTGTCCTTCTACTATCACAAATTGAATCCACTGATCTGCTTGTTTGACATTAACAGTACTGTGACAGAAGGATGTACTACATGTTGCTAAGTACTTTTAATATGGTCTGGTACCAAGATGGGGAAAGCATTCTCGTTCCAGTGTCTTTCCTGGCTACTGTTGATAACCAGTATTAAGCTTATGCATAGAAGGTCTAGAACACTGAGCCAAAAAAAACCCCAAAACCCCTCTTTCAAATTTAGGGAATGCATGCTTCATTAATGTAAGCCTTCACATTTTTATTGCTATGGAAGTAGGATAGCAGCTGTAGTGCTGAGCTGCTGTAAGATTGAAAAAAATAAAATAAAATAACCAAACATTGTAAGTTTAGAAATAAAAGTCTCTTAAGAAGACTTCCAGTCTTAAAGTTTTGAGAAGGTATCCTGAAATGGTCAGTACAGGAGTGCACTATTACAAGGAAATACTTAGAGATCACCTAGTGGCAAAGAGGCATTTAAGAAAAGTAATTTTAGCTGGATTTGGAATGGGAGAGCAGGAAGTAAAAGGGAATGTCTGGTGAGAATTGTGAGGGAAATCTTATCAGGAAGAACTGAGATGTAGATGTCTCCTTGTGGAAGATAGAAGAGAAAGAACAAAGCTATCTGAGA
Source organism: Phoebastria nigripes (assembly GCA_035582835.1). Taxonomy (NCBI): domain Eukaryota; kingdom Metazoa; phylum Chordata; class Aves; order Procellariiformes; family Diomedeidae; genus Phoebastria; species Phoebastria nigripes. Next base: position 617,741 of record JAYKAV010002031.1, on the reverse strand, counting down.
ACATTCTGACTTTTAGCACAGAGGTGGTGACAGTATGTACAAGATTTTTGTACCCAAATGGGTCTTAGGAACTTCCAAGCTATTTTTATTTGTGGCTGTATTGAAAGGAGTTCCCAGGCTTCTTACCTATTTTATATCATAGGAACACCAGCTGTGATAAGTTTGGGATTCTAAATTGAACATTAAGGAAGCATATGGCTGCTTGACTATTGGTATATTACCTTTTACTCAAACTGAATTGCAGGAAAACAGAGGTAAAGCTCATTAACACTGAGTTAAAGCTGAGCTATGGAGACTATGGAAAATGTTGCATATGATACTGCATAATTTTCCCCAGAAGTGATCTTGAAGAGGGATGCAACTCCCAACAGACTTTGCAGAATAAGAAAAGATCAAGTCAAGCAGACCTGTCTTCTGTTTTAAGATGCTAATTCTTTGAATAACTGGCTTCAGTCATGTGAAATAAAATTGGCAGTGTCGGAACGCTTGGGCTTCTGAAGTAGAAGTCATTCTAGAGCTTCAGAAACTTTGTTGCTGTTCAAGCTATTGAATTACTAGTTGGTACTGCATAGTCTGATGGTGAGTCCTCATTGAAAAGGAAACCTTTCACTCTACTGCAAAGACCTTTACGACTTGTCAGTTCTGATATCGTTACACTCTACAATAGGAAAGTTTATACTAATATTTGATTTGTTTTTAACTTTGCTTATTTGTCTTATTTAGGTCTGAAAGGAGGAGCTGGAGGACCTGATGGACAGGGTGGTACCTTCCGGTACTCCTTCCATGGCGACCCACATGCTACATTTGCAGCTTTCTTTGGTGCCACAAATCCTTTTGAGATCTTCTTTGGAAGGAGGATGCCTGGTGGCAGAGACACTGAAGACATGGAGGTGGATGGTGACCCATTTGGATCCTTCACTAGTTTTAGCATGAATGGTTTTCCAAGGGAAAGGAATACAGTTGGTAGCCAGTTACGTCGTAAACAAGATCCCCCTGTAATCCATGAACTTAAAGTGTCATTGGAAGAGATCTATCATGGCTGCACAAAAAGGATGAGAATTTCACGTAAAAGGCTTAACCCAGATGGTAGAAGTGTCCGAACAGAGGACAAAATTCTTACTATTGAGATAAAAAGAGGATGGAAAGAAGGCACCAAAATCACTTTTCCAAAAGAAGGCGATGAAACACCCAACACAATTCCAGCTGATATTGTTTTTATCATTAAAGATAAACCTCACTCTCACTTCAAAAGAGATGGATCAAATATTATCTATCCTGTTAAGATCAGCTTAAGGGAGGTATGTTCCTCTTTTGGTAGAACTCTAAATGTTTAAACCTGTTACAATATGATACAATGGCTATGCTGCACAAGCTGTATGGCAGCAGTAAAGTTTTGGTGGTGGTGTTTTTTTGGTTTGTTGTTTGTTTTTTTTTTTTTTTTTTTTTTTAAAAAACAGAGTTTCACTCTTGTAAAGTCAATGTGTGGCTGCAGAGCATAGTTATTTATAGTGCAAGCAATAGCTGTTTTGATAAAAATGGAGTATGATTTCAAGCTGTTTACTATAGAGGTGGAAGAGAATGAGGGCGGAAGGGTAAGAGTAAAGCTTGATACATCTTAAATCTTCATACTTTACCTTTCTAGCTACATATATATTAGGCTGAAGTAACAAACACAAATACAGTTAACAAATACATTAAATATAGTATGCTCCTTACTGCTGTGATATGATTGCTACTTCTGTAAGACAAAGTAGAAATGTCTTAAATATTTTCACTGCCAACAAATTCTAAGTCTGCCTTTTTATGTCATAAGTTATTTCAGTGTGATTTCAGCGTACATAGAGATTGATTTCATGAGGATAAATTATTGTGAACAGGTGTTATAGGAACTATATATAACAACAAAAATGGTATAGCTTTTTAAAATTCTGTTCCAAGTCAAAACATATTGGCTTTCAAAAGAAAAAATCAGAAAGACAACTGAGCAGAGTTCGTAAGGGTCTGAAGCCTCGACATGGTCATCATTTAAAAGATAATGTAGCTGAGTGTGTGTGATGTGTGTTTTCTTTTTAATTAGCTTTAGGTGGAGAAATAAACTCTTGCTTGCATTATAAGCTCTTTGTGTACATTATGAGCTCCCTTCTTAAAGGATTCTTAACTAAAAATACATCTGAAGTGAGGTGAAGCACCTAAAATAGGATGAGGGAGGGAGAAAAGACAATATTTAATGTTGATGTGGGTAATATAGTTCCTTCATCGATAAAAGCCTATCTAGACTCAATGCGTTGTTATGTAAATTGGACAGTATAGACTAAGTGTGCTGAATCAGGTGAAGTTGGAGGAATCAAAATGTTATTATCAGAGATCCTAGTAATGAAAACAAACTATTGGATAAAGCAGGACATGGTCTGTGATGTTTTCATTTTGGTGCACCAAAATAGTTGTTTGCTTTTCTTTGAGTATCACAAATGCTCACCTGAGATAGCTGTGAAATTTGATATGCCTCTGCTTATAGACACTTATATCAAATTGCAGAACAACGTTTAATATAGGTTGATAGAGTATTAGAGTAAACCCCTGTGCAATGTAAACAAACAAATAATGGAACAGGGCTCTAAATGTCCAATGGAAACTGAGAAGCTGGACATCTCTAGAGAAGTATGAGTGAAGAGTTCACTCTGTGCTCAACTACCTTGGAAGGATACATAAGCTCAATTACCTTCCAGTGGCCATTGCGTAAGATTGGTAAATTCCGTGATATTCGATGACAAATTGAAGCCTTCCCTTTTTAAGAGAGGAACACTGTATTTCAATTTTGACATCTCAGTAGTGCACAGTAGAAATACTGTTTAGAATGCTAGTCTTTTCTAAATAATCCAAATTCAGTTGTAGGTACAAATAAAGTTCTGACCAATTTCTTTTTCTCATGATACAATCTTTCTTTAGGCTTTGTGTGGCAGCTCTATCAATGTGCCAACGATAGAAGGAAGAACCATACCCATGACAGTAAATGAAGTTGTAAAGCCTGGGATGAGAAGAAGAATTATAGGATATGGTTTGCCGTTTCCCAAAAATCCTGACCAACGTGGAGACTTAATTATAGAGTTTGAAGTAATTTTCCCAGATAACATTTCTCCAGCATCAAAAGAAGTACTTAGGCGAAATCTTCCAGTTTCATAAAACAAAGACTGTGTATGTCAACTGTTTAAATAGGACACTGGAAATGCAGAAGACTGGCAAGTCTGTGCTTTAAAAGTGCAATCTGTAACAACTAGTGGAATATTTGGTTTTTTTGTTTTGTGGGATGGGTGGGGGGAAATACTGTAATGCTGCATGAGAAGAAAAGGGTTAAGTACAAGTCATACAGGTGACTTCTGCAGTAAAATTTACAGGGAAAACCACTCATTTTATTTCACATCTTCCTAATCAGAAAAGTTTATTCATTATTTTGCCTAATGTAAAATGTAGTTGGTTTTTACAAAGTCAGCGCATATTTCTGCTACAGTACTTGAGCCTCCAAGTACTTTATTTCTTATATCCCTACCCTATCTATAACATTACCCATTTATACAGAGATTGGAGATAGTAGTAGAAATACACAAATGTATAAATATTTTAAAGAGCAAAACATTAAAGATATCATTTTGGTATGTTGCCTTCCACTGCACAAAGCATAGGCTGGGAAAATCAGCTTGGACTCCTGAACCGCCCCCCAGTGGAATGAAAGCATTTTCTTTATTGCCCCAGAATGTGAGGACTGCATTGCGAGTCTAGCAAAGGGCATGTGGCTTGAGGAGCAAGAGTAGCCATTTGCTATGGGATAGTTCCTCTGCCTTCAGGCAGAACAGCAAGAAGGGATTCTGCAAGTACATAAACAGCAAATGGTGGGCCTGTTGTTGACTGGGGCAGGGAAGCCGGTGACAAATAACATGGAGAAGGCTGAGGTACTCAGTGCCTTCTTTGCATCAGTCTCTACCAGTAAAACAAGCCTTCAGGAATTCCAGGCCCCTGAGACCAGAGGGGAAGTCTGGAACCTCGGTGGTGGAGGACCAGATTAGGGTGCACTTAAACTGGAAGTCTGTGAGCCTGATAGGTTGCACCCCTAAGTGTTGAGAGAGCTGGCTAATACCATTGCAAGGCCATTCTTAATTATCTTTGAATGGTCATGGTAATTGGGAGATGTTCCAGTAGACTGGAAAAGAGCAAATATCACTCCTATCTTCAAGAAAAACAAGAAGGAAGACCTGGGGAGCTATAGGCCAGGCAGCTTCACCTCAATCCTTGGGAAGGTAATGGAGAAAATCCTCCTGGAAAGCATTTTCAAACACATGAAGGACAAGAAGGTGATCAGGAGTAGTCAGCATAGATTTACAAAGGGGAAATCGTGCTTGACCAAGCTCATTGCCTTCTACAGTGAGGTGACTAGCTTTGTGGATGACAGGAGAACAGTCCATGTTGTTTACCTTGACCTTAGTAGACAGTCTGATAAAGTACAGGTTTGATAAGTGGAAAGTGAGGTGGATTAAAAACTGGCCAAATGAGTGGGCATGGGTGGGGTGTGATCAGTGGCACAAAGTCCAGTTGGAGGCAAGTCAGTAGTGGTGTACCCTGTGACTCAATACTGGGGCCAATATTATTCAACATCTTAATTAATGACCTGGATTATGGGATGGAGTGCATCCTCAGCAAGTTTGCAAATCATATAAAACTGGGAGGACTGGTTGGTAACACCAAATGATGTACTGCCTTTCAAAGGGACCTCAACAGGCTGGAGAACTGGACAGAGGATTCTCACAAAGTTCAGCAAAGGGGAATGCAAAGTCTTGCTCGCTGAGGAACAACCCAAGGCACTAGTACACCCTGGGAGCTGACTGGCTGGAAAGCAGCTTTGCTGAGAAAGACCTTGGGGTCCTGGTGGACAACAAACTGACCGTGAGCCAGCAATGCACCCTTGTGGCAACAAAGGCCAAAGCTTTGCTATCAGGCTGAGGGAGATGATCCTTCCTCTCTACTCTCAGCACTGATGAGGATGCATCTGGAGTACTGTGTCCAGTTCTGGGCTCCCCAGTACAAGAAAGATACAAATTTACTGGAGCATGTCTAGTACAGGGCCATGGATGTGAGAGGCTGAGAGAGCTGGAGCTCTTCAGCCTGGGGAAGAAAAGGCTTAGGGGGGATCTTATCCCTGCATATAAATACCTGATGGGACGGAATGAAGATGGGGGAGCCAGGTTCTTCTCAGTAGCTCTTAGTGAAAGGACTAAGAGGCAGTGGACACAAGTTAAAACACAGGAGATTCCATCTGAACACAAGGAAACACCTTTTTACTGTGAGGGTGGTCAAACACTGGAACAGGTTGCCCGGAGAGGTTGAGGAGTCACCGTCCCTGGAGATACTGAAAACCCGACTGGACATGGTCCTGGGCAGCCTGCTGGAGCTGACCATGCTTGAGCAGGGGTGTTGGACTACATGATTCCAAGAGGTTGGTTCCAATCTAAATGATTCTGTGAACTTGGACTTAGCACTTTTCACTAGTCAGTGCTATGGGCCATGTTCTGCAAATGAGGCTTAGCCCGAAGATGGGTGGTGCTGATGTGACAGCTTGAATCCCTAGGGAGTAGGTCTGTGCTTGAGTGGAAAGATGCACAAAGAACACTGTAAAAGCATTTGGCTAGTGCAGGTATTTAAAGATCATGCTGATCGCAAGTAGTCGTCATTTTCAAAGGCTGAACTTTACTCCCATGAAGAAGAAGGAAAAGACCAGGTCCTAGCTAAAGGAAAGTTTGCTTAAGACACAAAGTGGGATAGGGGTTGCCCTAAACTTTCATATGCTTGAATTAAGTCTTTTTTGAATACAAATATGAGTTACTTGTCTTTAGAGTTAAAAGCTGCGTAGGAAAATGGAGAGCCCTCTGTAATAGTCTAGTTCTATAATGCAGTAATAGGGCTGGTTCCCTTGATTGCGGCATGATTTTGGTGAAAGAAATGCCTTGCAGGCATGCTTTATTACTTGAGTTTAAAACCATAATACAGTGCTTTAACAAGACTTTCAAAGTGGGTTTTTTTTTTTTTTTTTTTTTTTTTTTTTTTTTCTTCATAAGAAAATACGTAAGATTTGCTGTCAGCCTTTTGCCTGTGGAAATTTAGTAGTTACCTGCTCTGTTAGGTAGCTTAAAAAATAGCAGTGTTATCTTCGTGTCTGTGATTTTCTGCAGGAAAGTACATCATATGGAAGTTGGGATTTAATTTACAATAACTTTTTAATGAGCACAAGAAGAATCCCATTTCTGTTACTCAAAGGAATAGAACTTCTGGGAGATATTGTTCGAGTCAGTATCTCTTCATACTGTGTCAGTTAGCTGTAGTCCTAAATCTACAAGGAACTAACCAATTTCTGGAGCAGTATCACAAAGGGAAAAAATTTGCTGCTTAGTGCTTATGCATATTGTTAACACTATATATTGTTTGTTCCTAAAATTCCCATTTCAGTATGTTCCGTATTGCATTTGTTATGTGGTTTTTAAGTAAAAAGTGTAAAGTTGGTTTTTAACTTTCTCTTATCTTTTGTTATGATGGCAGATGCTATAAGCTACATGACTTTAAAAGCATATCATCCTAAAATACCTGTTTGTCAGTTTAAAAGCTAATGGAATTGAGCATTTTGTAATCCAGGATCTTGTAACCATGGTCCAACTTGTTAAAAAAAAAAAAAAAAGTTACAGCAACAAGGACTATTTTTTGTAACCATCTTCAGGTAAGAGGAGTAGTGTTAAATTGAGGAATTGCAGTATCTTGTGTATTTAGAGGTATGTATATATATATATATGTATAGCAAACTAAACTTTTCCAACTGTTTCATGCTCAAAATACAGAACTATAGGACTGGTATGAAATGCTTGTATTTCTTTTCTTATGGAGAAGTAACAAAGTATATGTTTCAGAAAATAGCATGTGGAATTACTTCAAAATAAAGAGAGGGAGCATTAATATCTATCTAATCCAGGATTCACAAAAATTAATATTTTTCCAATCAAAAAATGTGCTTACAAGCTATGTTTTCAAAGCCACTGGATTATTTAATAAAGGCTACTTGGGAGAAGGAGGCAAATACTCAGTCACTTACTATATCTACTGAAATACATGGAAATAAAATGGACATTCATGAAGCTGGGACGAGAAGGATATTTTGATCTCCTGAAGGTTGCTTAGGTGCCACAGAAAGTAAAAGTCATTTGGTTACTTTGGAGGAGTTCATTCAACAAGTCTATGAAAACCTGTACTTCTAAAGAACCTTTTTTAATCTCCCCAACACCAAGCTTTAGGATAACTTCAAGCTGTTGGAAGAGTAGGGCAAGCTACGTTACAACTGTTTCTCCTTTCCTCCCACCATGCAGTGGTACTCTGTGACTGCTCCGGAGCAGGCTTTCTGATACCATGTGGATATTAGTATTCCACTCTTCCACTGAGCCTTTTTTGTATTTATGCTGAAAACTTGTTGAGGCTTATTTGTGGTGTGTTGAACAGAGGTGGTTTTGGGTTGGTTTTGAGTCCCAGCCTGTTTACTTTGTTAGGGAAGTACCAGTCTCTCTAACTGGGGTTGGGTCTCCAATGTTCTTACCACCTTCATCTTGTAACTTTGTGTGTACTCGCTTCCATCTGCCTTTCATAGGGTGGAAGCTTTCTGTTCATTTGTATGTCCTCTTCTAGTATTCACCCCTATTTTCAATATGACCTTCAGTCCAAACCTCACAAACAGTGCTGAAGATGAACAATATGTATTATGATGATCAAATGAGATTATCAGTGTTCTAATTCTCAGATGTGATAGTTCTAGTATCTTTAGTAAATGCTCAAAACAGTATCCATGTCTGATTCTCAAAAATCCAAGCATAGGGAGCAGGCATCCATCAGATTGATGCGTAGTGCAGTAAATGAATCAAGCTCTTGGATCAGTTTTACCTTCAATGCTAAAGAGCCAAAGTATGGGTGAAGAAAAGGTCTATAGCTGGCTTGGTTTTAAAGACTCTGGTTGAGCTGTGCACAGATATCAGTGTGCCATGAAATTCTTGACCTGGCATAGTTTTTCTTAGAGACTAGAGGAGACCATTGTCTTGACTGGATCATCCGCTATTAGTTGTGGATTTTTTTTTTTTGGAGGGCCCGTTCCAAAATAAATCAGTAGCCTGGAAAGGGAGTTGTATTTGACCAAGAATCAGTTCTACTTCTTGGTAAGTGCCACTAGCCCTATGCTTGCATAAACTAGGCTTCCCATATTAATGAGTCATGCTTTGTGTTAATTTTTTTTTTTTTTTTTTGAGACATACTGGGTGCAACTGGCTGGCATTTAATTTCCGTTGAGAGAGGAAAAAATAGTGGTTTCCAAACCTTATTTTCCTTGGCCTTTAGTTAAGGCTGTATGATCCTCGACATATTTACATCTTTTTTTATTCTTGGCCTATAACCCTTGAGTCTTTCAAAATATTTTAGTCCTAGAAACCCCCCCAAATCTTTAACCCCTTAAGATGCTTTTGCCACTCCCCAGTGACTTGGTCTCACTAATGTGATGATGCAGTCTTAAAATGTGATTCTAGGAACTATGTATCTGGGATGCTACTGAGCTAAAGGAGTGAAGTCCATAGCCTTTGTAAGGGCTTTGCTCTGTTCATGGACAACTGACTGATTTTAAAAAGTGCTAGGCTGGTTAATCATAATGTCTCTCATCCTGTTGTGACAGACTGTGTTGTTTCACTGCTTTAGGCGCTTGCATACTTGATGATGACCTGTGTGTCTAGCTGACAGGATTATCCAGTAGCAAGTACTTCATAGATAGGGGTTTGAGAGAATGATGTGCAGGACGGAATGTTATATGTAGTATCAGGTGGCAGAAAGCATGGAATGCACAATGGAAGGGAAAGACACTAAACTCAGATGATTGTGGAGAAGAACAGAAGTATGTTTGTGAAGATCTTGTCAGTCTTGCATTTGAAAAGCACTCCCTGTCAGATCCAGAGTTGCTTCCCCTGACTTCAACAGTATCAGTCCCATAGGGATCCACCTACAGAGCTCCAAGTCATAGTGGTTATGGCAGCTCTCGTGCCGACAGGTTCTCCTGGCCCCCTTTATTAGATTATATAGTTGATGAAGCTTCTAAGAAGGTCTGGAGGTGACTAGACAACCGACAGTAAAATAACTAAATGCACTCGATTCCTTTCTAGCATGCACATCTTATGTGCTAGTCTGACTCACTGATAACGTATTTTGGGGGTAGAATAGGTTTTACCCCACCAGTGAAATTTGTTATGATTCAGGGTGAAATTCTGTGCACTTGAATTCATATGCTAGACCTAAAAAATATGGGACATGGACATGCTACTGTAAATACCATTAAGAGACAATTTTCCTTTTCCAGTCAGTAAATGCTAGTCCTCCTTTGCAGCTGACATTAATAGTTCTTACTATATCGCTTACTGAGCAAATCCTATAGAACCAGGGTATTCATATATTCACTTACTGTTTGGCATGCAAACTGGGCAAATGGCAGTACTAATCTCCTCATGAAGTACAGAATCTCAGCTCTTCATTTGTCAAATTGCTCAGCAATGGACTATTAGAAGGCGTGATTTGTTTCCTTCAGGCTCCTCCAATTAATTGTTCTATTATTTAAAGAGTGAAAGTAGAGGTCTACTGTTGCTCCCCTTGGGTCTAGAAGGCATAACTGTTCTGTGCTTGTTTTGTTTCTCTGGAATTACTGGCTTACCCAAGGGAGGAGCTATACAATGACAATCTTGTTAGTCATGCCTGATTGCTTTATCAAGGACAAATTACCATCTTCACACTCCTGCTGCCCTACATAATTAAAAAAACAAAATCCCTACCTAGCCAGCTCCTGAAATACCATATAGCATTTCCCTGAATAAGTACTTTATGGCATGCTCCAAAAAAGTGTCTCAATTGCTTGTGTTTATATCCAATGAAAGGTTGATAAACTGGGTTCAATGAGAAGCAGCCCTGGCCAGAAAAGTTGTGGCCAAGTGTAGTAAGGACCTAGAACCACTTCTGAGAGCAATCCAGGAAAACCATGTATTTTTATTTTCCTCATATGCCAACAAACTGATTTAAAAAGTAATAGGAAGCAGGATAAAAATCCCTGGGATCCCCTTCTGCTCCCTACCAAGTCACAATTCCAAAATTGAAGTCAGTGTGCAAAGTGAGTTTACTGCTGCTGCATGGACTTTCAGAGGATGGTTTTACTAGTTGATGTTTTTCATGTGTCAGAGCCAAAATATGAATACTTAATGTAGTATGGACAAACTCTCAGAAGATCAGTAAGTTTTGGTAATGGAGTTTGGTCCCCTCCTGTCACAGGCAGTCCTATTTGAGCTCCTGTCTTAAAATAGAGGAGGAAATACAATCTTACTGAAAGGCCTTGTTTTGCAGTATCCTCTGATGGTTTAAAAAATAGTTTTTAACATTATTTATGAGTAGAAAATTTCAGTTTTATCAACATTCTTTTGTTTAGATAGTTTATATCAATTTAATGCTATCATAGATACTTACAAACACCAGCTATGTTTCTTCTCAGACTTATTTTCATTAGACTAAACAAGATAAGGTCCTGAAATATCTTAAAACAAGCTCTTTGTTCTCTGGTCACACCAGTAATTCTTTCAAGCAGTTGCTTCATTTGGAACATGGATGACCAGAAAGATATAATATACTGCAGCTAAGAATTGCCTAAGTCACAGAGAGAGAGAGAGATGTATTTTATGTGTAGTGAAACAATTTTATATACTGATAGTTTGCAGTATAGCACTGTGGCATTTCATATCCAGTAACATGACTCTGGTCTATTCCACATACTTTCTCCACAAACTTTATGGCTGTTGCATGCCATGATTCTCACATCCTAAGTACTATGGCTGAGAAACTGAAGAATGTGATAAACTGCAGCGTGCAATATACGCGTAGGATAAAAGGACCGAAACCCATTTTTCTTTTTTTTTTTTTTTTTTTTTTTTTTTACATAGTGTATTTTTTTTTTTTTTTTAAAACCAAGGCTAATAATGTATTATTAACATTTTTATTTAAATGGTTAACCCTCCAACAATGTCACTTACAAAAAGTGAAATTTAAGTAATTTTTGGATCCTAACTATCCTGAATTGCTGGAGGCTTATTTGGATTCATCACCTAGTTTTGATGTGTGTTAATTAATGTTGGCAGATATTTCCCTAGTGGGTACACATTCAAGGAAGCCTGAGAGGAGGACTGGTTGTAGTTGGAGAAAATGTCTTGTGTCCACTATAGGCTTTTATTCTTTGAGGTTCTCAGCAGTCTGACTAATTTCTAGCTCTACAGGTCACTCAGTCAACACTATGTTATGCTGGTTAAATCTAAATGGCTGAAACTGCTAATCCACAATCAGAGCAATATTAATAAGTAGCATTTGCAGCTTAGCAAAAGATAAGTACATGTAGCAGTAATGGACAGGTGAAACTGAGTGTTGAACACTTCTTCACAGTTTCTTGCCAAAGCTGGGGGCTGCTATGACAATTTCATGTAGATGCTGTTCTAGGTTTGGCTTTTGAGAATGATTTAGCATATGTGCAATGTTACCTTCCTCTGATTTAAACAACAACAACAAGGTTTAATTTCACCTGTTACATGATGTACATAACGATAGCATATACGTGCTCCATACTGTTTGTATTAAACAGTACGATGTGATCTTCAGTTTATTTGGTCAGCTCTGTTGGTCTCATCATTTTTTCTTTCCATAGTTAAAAGCTGATGCTGTTGCTCCAAGCTGTAAGTAGGATCAGCACTGTTCTTGTACAACTTCAGCTGTCTTTTTCTGTCCATCTGCATATGAAACATGGAAACATTAACACCTTCATTGAAGAAAGTTTTGCAACAGATATCTAAATTAGGGCTATGTCAATGTCCATGAGTTTTTAAAATAAAACATCTGCACAACCTCTGTATGTCAGTATATGGAAACTTGACTGTTTTCATTTACATTAACTAAATTGTTAGCATCAATAATGACTGTAAACAGTATTTACTTTTTTTTAACATTGATTCAGTTATCTTTTCAGAAGATAAGGAATGAGTTGGTAGAGACAAGACATAAATACTTGTCAATGTCACCAATTCCTTTGTAATACATTTTAGTAAATGGAAAAAGGCATGTTGTAAAAGAAATTGCCCATTTAAAATTGCAAAACAGCAAAACCCCCTAAATATCAGAATGAACATGAACAGTTTGGTACTGTTATTTAATCTATCTCATTTCATCTCACTGCAATCTCATCCAATTTATGCCAACATGCTGTCTGAATTGCATTCCAATAATGGGAAAAAGTACACAAAGTTCTCCAGGTTCAGAGAAATCTTCAATTTAAGTTTTCTGGTTTCAAACTGGACTGGAAAGTCAACTATTAAAGTGTGATGGTAAGTTTATTCTGTGGTGGTTTTTTTTTTTATTGGTGGAAATGAGTAGAAAATCAATAACAATCTTGAATCCAGTTGTCTTAGATTAGAATTGGATAAAAGTTAGGCATTTTTGAGTATTCAGTTAAATCTACCACATGCTATCTGGAAAGACTGAAATCCAACTGGCTTCAAACCTTTTTTTCCCCACAACATGAGAGGTTTAAAAGTTGTATGTATTTTCTGAGATGATCTAGGTACTCTCTGATTAGCTATGCTAAGAACTTTTGACTCCAGGCTGCCTCCTCATAATTCACTTCTGTCTGACTACACGGTCTGACTCCATGTGCCAGAACCCTTTTTTTTCTTTTCCTCTCCAGTGGTTTGTCTTTTTTATTCTGAGAGTCAGAAGATGTGGTAAGGCAATGCTGCTTCTTTCTGCAGCTTTATAGCAGATTCCTTTAGAAGTGCTGGATGTTGCCTCATGAAGTTTCCACTCTTCACATCTTGAGTGGATTCAGTACACCAGTGAAAATGGAGCAATTCCACTGAGGTGAGTGTAGTTATATTGGAGCACAGAAGATGTCTTCTGTAACGTGAACATCTAACTCATTCTATAGAATACATTTCTCTATTCCATGGTGGAGAAAGAAAAATTTTAAACCTACTAAATGTTAGAAAATACACTTTTCAAATATTTGTATGTTAAATCTCAGTATATCAAAGCTGTTGTCCAGTTCAATAGGAAGCCTCTTAAACTTTGCTTATATGGCTACTGCTTTTTTAATCCTTAGAGTTTTATAGGTATGCTATGTACAATTGTGGTAAATAAGCAAGAGTTGGCCGAAGTCCTTGTATACTTCATGTTTGCTTTTATATCCTGGATATAAACCTATTCTGGTCAATATTTAGTAATTCATTATTAGTAGAAATTCCTGAACTAGTGAGTGGAAAGATGGTAAACTTTTTACGATCTGGGTTTGTGTACAATTTAGGGAAACACTTTAAAGGTATATAAATACACTTTACAGCATATACTACTGTAAGTTAGAAAAAAGTGGAAGAGATGTCTTTGCATTGGCCAGAAAATGGACCATACCAGTCTTTGGCAAACTCAGCATTCTCGGTGCAGTCTAGTTCAAAGTGCCCTTGGCTTCCATTTAGAAAAAAAAACAAAACCAAAAAAACCCCAAAACCTCAAACCCTTCCTAACCAGTATCAGGGACAGGAAGGGTTATTTATTTACATAAATAGCTTCTGTCCCAAGTCCGTGTTCCTCGGCTTCAGATAGGGCCGGTTGTGGCTTCTATGGTG